>PVJO010018988.1:0-35335 GCA_004026905.1 Hystrix cristata | reverse complement strand
TCGGACAGGGCCGGGCCCTCAGTGGAGTCAATACACAAGAGGAGAATACGCTACAACTATGGCTGGAGGCGCACCCATTGAAGGCCAGGACTCAAGATAAGGCCGAGGGATGAACAATGAACTGAAGATCACACTCATCTGATCTGATAAAGTCTGGGTCACCAGGTGGGCGACCAGGACCTCCGGATCCACCCCATCCTGGAGTGTCTTTATTCTTTCCATGTTCATGTGCTATGTGACCTTCTTCCCCCTTGGATCAATGTTGTCTAAGGGACTACACTTGTAATATTATTGGTTAATCATCATTTTGACACACATTGTACCCACCTCGCAATTTTGCTCTATAAAACTTCCCCTGAAAAGTGAGCTCGCTGGCAACCCACTCGGGTCCCTCCCGTCTCTCAGGAGCTCTCTTTCTCTCTCTCAGTAAATTTCCTACTCTTACCTCCTTTATTCCTTAGAATTCATTCTTTGACTTCGGGGAACACGAACTCAGCGTAACTGACATCTAGCAGGTTGGGAGTTATATTTTTCCCCTATATCAAAAACATTATAGAACAGCTACAAAATGCAGCAATCATTTTATTTTTTATTAGTATATGCTGACAATTCGTGCACTTAACAATCATCTTGGGGAATGGTTACATGTTCATAGCACAGCTTGTTTCTTTGTTTTTTTAATCTCCTTCCACCCCCCCACCCTCCTCCTCCAATTCCCTGTCCCACTTTTCACTCTAGTTGATATTATTGATCACAGCACGTTATAGCATATAATGTTTATATTAATTAAGGTTATTAGGTTCCTGTCCATGGCATATCTTTATTCTACTTATTTCCCCTTCCCCTCTTCACCCTGCAATGGCCTGCTTTAATTCTGCCCCAGAGAAGTGGGGACTGAGAAGGGTTGATCAGAAACACAAGCCCACCTCATTTTTTTCTCTCCTTCCAAACTCAAGCACAGCAAGTTTGAGGCCAGTCTAGCCTTATGACCTGTTTATGAGTTTTTGTTTATTGTAACCTAAACATCTGCAGATTGCAGTAAGAATGTTACACTGTCTCCTCCTTACTCTTGGATGCTCCCTTCCCTGCCAGCACCCAGGCCCTGACCCTTGCCCTCTTCACTCCTCTACATATTGAAGATCCCTCACAAAGGAATCCCGCCAATCACCTTCATTTACATGATTCCCCTTTTTAGCTCAGCCTGGTACCTAGTATCATAAAATCCACTCTGAGTCTGGAACTTCACATCTTCCTAAACTTAGACAGCAAGACATGAATAAGATAAGCTAAAACGAAGACCAACAACTGGTATAAACACTTGCCCGTTATGATCAGAAGGGTTCCAGTTGTAAAATGTAACATCCTTTTCCCACTGTGTAAAACCTCTGATCAAACTGCAGAAAGATGTCGAGAGGATTATCGTGTGAGCAAACTCTCAATTGCCATCTAATAAATCGGACTCAATTTGGCTTCTTTGTGTGTGGTATCTCTCTCTCTTGCACCCAAGTGAGGTAAAGCTGGGTCGCCCAGCAGGGCTGACTCAGAGTCTTCAACCCCTCACGGTTTTTCCCTCAGATCACTTCCCATTGCTAGAGATGCAAGTCCTTCAATGCTCAGATTAAGGGCATGAGTGCTACCCAATCTAAGGGTGGGTGGCCTGGATAAAATACAAGAGACCAAAAGGTCGCTGCTTCTCACTGATCACTTGCTGCTTGCTGCCTTCTGCCTGCCTGTTCTGCGATGCCACTGTGCCTTGGAGCCGGCCGACTATGAACTGAAACCTTTACAGTGAGCCAAAATAAACCTTTCCTCCTTTTAGCATCTACCACTGTACCATGATGTTTTCATCTCTTTTGGGGAAGATACCTAGCAGGGGGATTGCTGGGTGGTACAGAATTTCTAATTTAAAATCTTTGAGAAATCTCCATACTGATTTCCATACTGATTCTGCTAATTTACACTCTCGCCAGCTGTGAAGGAGGGCTCCTTTTTCACCCCAGCTATCCCAGTATTCATTATTGTTTGATTTCTTAAATTTGGGGATAAGAATAAGACATACATGGTCTAGAGATGTATTTAAGAGTAAGTCACTGAAAAACAATATATTTATTACTTTTACAATATTTCCTTCAGATGGAGTATCTTCTGGAGCATTATGCACAAATTACTGTTAGTCTCTTCATATTATTTACATTCATATCAATTCCCAGCACCAAAAACAAAAACAAACAAAAAAAACTTACATTCATAGGATCTCATGAAATGACAAATTTTCGCTGAACTTTAAAATTATTTGTTACTCACCAGATGTGGTGCTGCACACCTGTAACCCAACCCTGAACTACACAGCAAGACCCTGTCTCAAAAAATCAACAAAAAGAAAAATAACAACAATTTTTTTTAAAACCATGAAAAAATTGTTACTGCTATCAGCTCTGTTGTATTTTTGACATTCATAGGATTTTATCTTTCATGTGGGCCAAGTGAAGTGCTTTTAAACATGTATTCTATTTATTTCTCTCCATACTGTAATCTTTTCTTTTTAAGGCACATTTATTCGGCATCATGATCAGACTATTACATTTAGCAATCAACAGCATGGGTGCAAAAAAAAAAGTTTACATTAAAACCCTTTGTTGGAATGCTTTACACTTTCCACAGAACAGAAACTAAAATAACCTGTTATACAATTAGTCACAAATACAGTCTTCGAGTTTTTTTGCCCACACACACGAGTGTTGTCTAAAACGTGTCTTTGTAGCGACTAGGTCCTGCCACCACTGTGCTTGGCTGAGTTCACAAATCTGTTGTAACCTGTAGCTTCCCTGTCACTTCTCTGGCTCTCCTCTCCTGCTAAGCCTTGTTTCTTTGCAGTATTTAAAACCTTCTGCCACTGCCATAGCTACGGCTGCTGCTGGAACCACCATAGCCACCTTGATTTTGTGGTTTGGCAAAGTATTGGCCTCCACCACCATAGGGCCCAGAGCTTCTCCCTCCAAAGTTTCCTCCCTTCATGGGCCCAAAATTTGAAGATTGCTTGTTGTAATTGCCAAAATCATTGTAGCTTCCACCGCCTCCAAAATTGCTTCCATCATTACCGAATCCATTGTAGCCATCCCCATTGCCACCGTATCTACCTCCACCACAGCTGCCACCAAAGCCACCTTGACCACTGAAGTTTCCTCCATGACCAAAATTGTCATTGCCACCAAAACCACCTCCACGACCACCACCCAAATTTCCAGAACCACTTCGACCTCTTTGGCCAGATGAAGCACGAGCCATTTCCTGCTTTGACAGGGCTTTCCTCACTTCACAGTTGTGGCCATTCACAGTACGGCATTTCTGAATGACAAATTTATCCACAGAATCATGGTCATCGAAGGTTACAAAAGCAAAGCCCCTCTTCTTTCCACTGCCTCGGTCAGTCATGATCTCAATCACTTCAATTTTCCCGTATCATTCAAAATAATCTCATAGGTGATGTTCCTCAGTATCTTCTTTAATCCCACCAACAAAGATCTTCTTTGCTATTAGGCGGGCACCTCGTCTTTGAGAATCTTCTCTTGAGACAGCTGTCTGCTTCCACAACTCTTCCATCCACCTTGTGTGGTTTTGCATTCATGGCCACATCCACCCCCTCCATGGTGGCCTAAGTGACACACCCAAAGCCCCTGGAGCGCTTGGTGTCTGGGTCTCTCACTACCACACAGTCCGTGAGTGTTCCCCATTGCTCAAAATGGCTTCTCAGACTCTCATCAGTTGTTTCCAAACTCAGCCCTCCAACGAAGAGCTTCCACAGCTGTTCTGGCTCCTTAGGAGACTCCGACTTAGACATGACGGCGGTCAGAAGAGAGAGACTAACGAGCCTTCCTCGGCGGCGTCCACCAGCCTGCAATCTTTTAAATCTGAATAAAAGCAAGATGGCTAGAAAGTGTCCCATGCCCTACAGTGACAGCAGCCCTCCCCACTACGCATTCTCATGTATCTGGAAAGGGGATGTGATACTGAAGACTTCTATATCCTACAGTGTTTCTCGCCATGTATTGAACACAAGTGGAATGTATTCAAAGAGAAGTGTAAGTTAAGGCTTTTGTTTACATATTGTGGTGGACTGATGTGGTCGACTTGAGCGGGAACGCACAGCTGGACGGAGTTGGTGCAGTTCTGGGTGTAGAAGATTCACCTGAGGATTGTTGCTGACACAACATGAAGGAGAACGGGAGTGGAAGATGGGGCCGGGTGTTTCCCAGGAAAGCTCTGTTGTGGCTGCTTCTCCCAGAGGGGACTCGGCTGTTCTCCTTGCAGAAAGAGCTCGGGGCCTTGCTGTCATCAAGGATGGCTGCTGCTTGTTTCAAGGAGCTCTGGTCCTCACCTGTGCTGTGAGCATCATATCCTGGTTCCAGTAAAGATTTCTTCAGCCATTCAGTGCAAACATGGACATACACGGGACAGTGCTGTGGGCTCTCAGCCCTTGACTGGATCTTTTGGGTGTCCAGGGCGTGGACAGACTTTCAGCACTCTTCCTGCATTTGGCTTATGGGTGAATACTGTAACTTGTAAATGTCCTGTATTAAATCTGCTCTCTTGCAAACCAATGGCTCTAGAAAAGTAACTAACACATTTACAAAGGGTTTCTCTTCCCTCTATTTCATGTTTTTGAAGAAAAGTGGAACATCTGAAGGTTTGTCTCCACTGCTAGCATGCACAGATTTTTCTCAGTAATGTGAGTTCCTGTGTGTCTTCAGTAGTCAGAACAAATGAAGGGTTTTCTACACTGATCACACATATTTCAGTTTCTCTCCAATGAGAATCCTTTATTTGAAGAGTATTTGAACAACTGAACGTTTTCTCACATTGCTTACATAGATAAGCCTTCTCTCCATTGTGGATTCCTTTGAGGATCTGAATGGAACTAGAACGTACAAACATTTTCCCACATTGCTTACATTTACATGGTTCCTCTCCAGTGTGAATTTGTTTAAGTATTTGAAGAGTATTAGAACGACTGAAGGCATTACTGCATTGCTTACAGACATAGAGTTTCTCTCCAGTGTGAGTCATTTCATGTTTTTGAAGGATACTGGAAGTTACAAAGGCTTTCCCACACTGCTTGCATTTATCAAGTTTCTCTCCAGTGTGAATTCGTTTGTGCACTTGAAAGGAATGGAATATATGAACGTTTTACCACAATGCTTATATTCTCCAGTGTGAGTCATTTCATGTACTCAAAGACCACTGAAACATACAAAGGCTTTCCCACACTGCTTACATTCATAGAGTTTCCCTCCAGTGTTATTCCTTTCATGTACTTGAAGTCCACTGGAACTTATGAAAGCTTTCTCACACTGCTTACATTCATAAGGTTTCTCTCTGGTGTGTATCCTTTCATGTATTTGAAGACCACTGAAACTTATGAAGGCTTTCCCACATTGCAGACATTTGTAAGGCTTCCCTCCGGTGTGAATTCTTCTGTGCACTTGAAGAGAAGTGGAAGATGAGACTATTTTCTCACTTTGCATGTCCACATAAAATTTTTCTTATGTGGACATAAGTGTGAGTTCTTTCACGTACTTGAAGAACACTGGAAAAACTAAAGGATTTCCCACATGGCATACATACATAAGGTTTCTCTGAAGCATGATTTCTTTCATGTATGAGACAGGCACTGGCATGAGTGAAGGCTTTCCCACAGTACTGACAAATTCTTTCATGCACTTGAAGGTAACTGGAACATCTGAAGGCTTTCACACATTGCTTACATTCATAGGGTTTCCCTCCAGCTCGCCCGTACTCAATTTATGAGGAGTCCACATGATGCTCTGCACTCCAAACATTTACTGGGTGACTTGGCTAGCTTATTCTTTTTCTTTGTCCATACTCACACATGCTCACACAGATTTGAATACTTCCATAAAGAATCATCAGATCAGAAATGACTGTCTCCTTGTGAGTTCAGATGTGTTGCTGGGGTTCCCGAATTGCTCTTCATACAGCAGGTGTCTAACACCAGCCAAAGGCCTAGTATCTGCCAGCTAGTGTACAGAACACACTTAAAATCAGCAGTCCTGAGACTCTGTATCCTTCAAAGTACTCATCTTCTCATTCTACCTCCATTACTAGTATCTGAGAATAGAACCAGGATACACCTCACCAATCTGGTGGACAAGAAGAGTTCAATCTGCCTTAGTTCAAATTCTCTCGAGTTGATAATCACCTAGAGCCCAGTCATTTTCCTCAAGAATGTGTTGTATATTTGCATTTTAAGAAAGCTACAAACTGATGTATTTTCCTCAAGTGTAAAAAGTCAATGTGAAACATCCAAATACCATAACCACCAGAATGAATGAACTGAATGGTCCCTGCCTCAGACACTAGCATGTCTACAACACAGCAGGAAAGAAAACAAATAAACCTTTTCACCAAAATTCCATTAAGACTCATTTATTCAAAATTCAAAGGATGTAAAACTAAAATACTGTTTGGTGAAAAACAATACATGGTAAAGACAAGGAAAGTAGCCAAAGAAACAGGCAGAGGTCATCAATGGGGAAGAGGAAGAGGGTCACAGAGGGCCACATGGACACTCAAGAGGCTGCCCAATGGTCTCATGTATCTTCATAAAAGATCTAAAGATATTTATATCACTATTAATCTTAAATCTTAGCAGAAACTTTGCATTCAATCTTTTGTGAATATTTCAAAATTTAAAGACAGAATCACAACTGGAAATGCACATCCCAATCTCTGCATATTTGTCTGCTTAGAAATGTGGAGATCTTTCAATTCATAGATCAGGCAGGAAAAAAAAAAAAGAGACAGAGAAAGCACATCACCCGTCTCAGCAGGGGTTCCCAGGGAGCGCACAGCACGGCACCCAGCTGCCACCAGGCTGCAGGACAGGTGAGCAGGGACAGCAAAAAGCAGACATGCAGCAAGTGACTGATTTCTAGACTCCTGTGGATGGTGCCCACTGTCAGGGTGGTCTGCAGAGGTGAGCTCACGATGCTGACAGTGACGATGACCCAGTGGACACACGCAGAGGCAGGAAAAGGCTTCTTACTCACACAGTTCAGGTCTCAAGGACAGTGGGACAGGCCTCTCTAGCAGGTGTGAAGGGAGCTGAGAGGGCAAGGAAAGAAGCCTGCTCCATATTTACTAAGCTCAGCAGGGAGGCTATGGTGAGGACTCCCTCCCACCAGCAGGGTTTGGGTAGTTCAGCTCTCTGATGGCTCCAAAGGAGGGAGTCTCATGGACGCGTCCGAGACTTCTTGTCGCCTTATCCTTATGCAGGCCACAAAGGGAAGGGAAATCCTGAGAGTGACACATGTCAGCATGGCTAGTTCTGTAGCGTAGTGGTAAAGCACTAACCTCTCATGGGTTCAATTTCCAAAAGCACAAAGACAAAACGAACTTACACACACACCAAAAACCTGTCTGAAGGTAACAAAGGTAGAGTCAAACACTTCCTATTCCCAGCCCCGTAGGGAAAGACATACAAAGCAACATTTCCTCCACACGAGAAGAAAGTTAAGAAACATAAGAGCAACAAACCTTCTGGACTCAGAGAACTAACATCAAGAGGCAAAGCTTCATCTCCAAACTGGAGAGTCAAAGCAGCAGATCTCTTACTGCGGTGTAAAGCCATAAGCAAAAGGAAGGAAAATGTAAAGTGCTCCCGATGAACTGCTAAAGGCCGAGCGGGACTAGCTTGAGAGATAAACTATAGGATGGCTAGTTCCTGAGTATTCCACAAATTTTGAGAGTTTTGCCTCCAAAAACCTGGCCAGGTTCTCACAGTGAAGATCGGGGGAAAAAACTGTTTCTGCTTCAAACACTATAACAGAAGGAAAAAAATGTCATTTTGAAATGTGCACAAAGACTTCTTTTATGCAAAAGGGATGCAGTTCACTAAAGCCTAAAACTTAACCAAGCAAGAGGTTTCCACAGCCAAACTTCCAGGGGCGTGTGAAATACCCAATCCAAACTCCTTCTAATACTCTTGCTTCGGCATTAGAAAAGGAGAATCCGAACCTCGGAGTTACCTCATTCTAATGTTACAATGCCCACATTTCAACAGTAATGAAAAAAATCACAAAAATACAGGGAAAGAGGAAAATATGTGCAAGCGTTCATCAATTTTTAAAAATTAACTAAGCAAAACAATTTCTGAAAAACCTCAGACGCTAAAGTTACTAGAAAAAGCCTTTCAGGCAACTGCTTTAAATATGCTCAAAGGGGCAGAAGAAACCAGATTGAAAGAACTAAAGGAAACCAGGAAGAGGATGATGCAAACAACATATCTGATATCAATAAAGAACTACAAATCACCAAAAGACCATATAGATATTCCGAAGGTGGAAAGTACAACTAAAATGAACCATCACTGTAGATGTTAATATTTTAGTACGTGTGCTGCCGAAGCAAGCACACTATACATGCTAAACAAAAGATTTGAATCGGCAGCAGAAAAGAATCAATTAGCATGAGGATAGAATGATTGAAATTGCACACACTGAAGACAGAATAACACTGGGACAACATGTCACCAATATATGTAGATTACAAGAACTGTTTTTAAAAGTTCTTCAAAAGGAAGAAACAAGATGTAAGAACTACAATACCATAAAGAAAATAGTGCTAGAAAAGAATTCAATGAAAGTACAACAAAATCTTCATCTCCTTGTTCTTATCTGTATTGAGATAAATGTTCTATCTCCTATTCTAGCTGGTTATTGCTAGTGACAAGCAAATTGGCATTTTACCCAAGAAGCAATTTTACAAGGGCTAGAACAGAGTCATTGGGAACACTCTAAGGTATACGCACTGCTGTTCAAACAGCACAGTATTATTTTACACTGAATTTACATTGGAAAGCTCAAAACAAAGTCCCAGAGCTAACAAGCAAACCATTGTCCCCAACTCAGGAGACACAAGGTAAGACCCAAAGAATAATTTGTTGGAACAGAAATCCATAAGCAGAACAAGGGAAGAAAAGATACTAATCCAGCCATATCAATAATCACTTTACCAAAGAGGCAAGGCAACAAAGGAGAAACTTCATTTCGCGGAGGTAAAAGATCTGTGGGAACCAATAGAGAAGTGACAGGAGCTCTGTACAGTACAGGGAATCAGAAAGGCAACCCAGAGAAAAATAAAGCACTTCACAACCTCAATCCCAACTCCCTGGGCAGGGACAGGGAACCCAACGCTGCAGGCATAAGCTAAGCTGATCAGTGCCAACAACTCCAATAATACCTGCAAACTGTAGACCTAAATCCAGAAGAAATTCATGGTTCTTACCAGATTTAAATGCAGCACAATGATTTGGCCCAAAAGTGACTCCTCTGCTTTAAAGAAAACTCACTTTTGAAGTCCTTCAAATCCCAGACCTGAAACTCCCACAGCAGCCACTGCCATCCATCATGTGGGCTAAAAGGCTGGCAGGGAGTGTGCCTTGGGCCACTGAGGGCCTCACGGGCCACCAGGCAGAAGAGAGTCCCCTCGGCATCCTCCAGCTTCAGGACCAGCAGCTGACATGGCCCCAAGATTGAGACCCACTCACATCTGACCCACAGCAACTGATTAAGATAATCTTCACTCTAAGATAATGAAAATGAAAATTACAGAAAATGTAAATTAAGTTACAAACAAGAAATAGAAGGAGAGGGATTGGGGACGTAGCTCAAGTGGTAGAAAGCTTGCCTAGCCTGAGCAAGGTCCTGAGTTCAATCCCCAGTGTCCCCCCCAAAAAAGAAAGAAATCAACACCACCAAATGCTGGGTTTTTTCAAGCTATACTACGCATCCAAATGAATTCCCAGGTACATAACATCTACTCCCCAGCAGGCAGGACCCAACACTATCTCTCTCCAATTATGGATGCAGACACAAACAGCGGAATATGTTGAACTTTACCGGCACGCTGTCGCCCTGGAAACAGCGGCAATGAAAGGACACACCCCGGCAAACTCTGTCTGGACAGGCAGCCTGGGCAAGAACACCCCGCCCTTCCCTTTTAACCTATCACTGGGCAGACACATTTCCAAATGCCCACTGTCGCCTCGGAAAGGATTGGCGGAGCCCATCAGCAGAAACAGAACGCTTCGGCAGACGCTCCTCAAGTTCATCTCCGCCCACCCCGGCCTGCGTCAGCCCACGACCCTGCTTCGCCGGCTCCCGAGGTCGCGCTGGCCCTGGGACCCTTCTCGGTTCAGGAGCTGATGCTGATGCTGTCGCCCCGTCGCCCTCCTCTCCCGCCTCCTCTCCTCTCCTAAAGTCCGTTCTGCCCAAGGTGACGCGCTGGGCTCTCCCCGCCGCACAAGCGCTCTCAATTCAAATCAGGCCGCTCAATCAGCACGCGTCTTCCGAGACAGACCGAAGAGTCCAGGACAGTCCGGGACGTAAGGGCCACAGGCCCCGCCCACCGCCCCATGCGCATGCGCGCGGCCCCCAGGGCGCGGATGCGGGCGGAGCCGACGCTCCCGGGCTCTGGGCGGGACGGAGCGCCTGCTTCCCCGACGGTCGTCAAGTCAGGCCGACCCGCCTCCGACAGACACCAGCGAAGGACTCGGGCCGAGCCCACGGCGCCCACCACGGCCGGTCTCCCCGACCTCGCCGTCCGCACACAGGGGCTCGGGTAGGCAGGACACGGGGTCCCGCTGCGGCCCCGCACACCCGGTCCGGAACTCGGGGGCGCAGGGCGCCGGGACCGGGGGACGAGTCGGGAGCGGACCGGGAGCCCGGGCCACACCCGCTTCCGGGGGCCACACCCGCTTCCGGGTGCCCCGACCCTGTGGGCGGCTTGGGGATCCCGAGCCCACAGTCACCATTTCCGGCTGCTGGGATCCTGGCGTCCTCCCGGCTCCTGAAGTCAGTGGCGGTCACAGCAGGACCTACCTGGGCTGAACCCCGGCACTCCCTCGGAGCGGGCCGGACCCAAATATGGCGCTCCGGAAGTGACGATCCCCTGAGTGTGGGCGCGGTGCCACTCCGTCGCTCCTGATTGGACGGTTCCTACAGACCCGCCCCTACTTTTTAGAAGTCACGGTAACCAGAGACCCGCTCCAAACGCCTGAGTGCCAGGAAGAAGGTAGGTAGAGCAAGGAGAAGTAAACAACAGAAAGCCATGGGACAAGAATTGAGAAAACAGTATATGTCAGAATACCAGGATGCCAGCTAATAAAGGGCTTATATGGGGAATCGACCTTGCACGCTACCGGAGAGCTGTGCATACATCACTAGGTGACCTAACCTCAGTAATGTCTTAAAGATGCCGTTTCCTCCTGTCCCACTATAACGTCAAAAATCCCCTTCGAGTATAAATACATATATAGTATATATATTATGCTGACCCCCTGATCACTAACCTGGTTAGCCAATACACATTTGTTAATTAATCCTTCTGAAAAGGTCTTTTTAAAATAACACCAGAAGCACTGAAATTATCGAAAGAAACACCACTTGGCTGTCCTGGGAATTGAGATGGTCGTGGAACCACCGTGCCTTGGTGAAAGCATTCCTGAGAAGTTTCCAGACCCTTCCTCAACCATCAGTCAAAAATGAAGGTCTCTGCTTTTCTCTCAGCCGGTGCATTCCTCTCTTGGAATCCTGCTGCTCTCACGGTGCTTCAATAAACTCTTTACTTTTCTCTATTCCTTGACTATTTCTAAATTCTTTTTAGCACCCACCACGGGCCTTTCACGTGCCACACCTCACGTAACAATCCTGTCCCCCGGTGATCCCATCCATGTGCAAAAATAAACACACACACCCTTGGCCTGTGTCCAACCTCATTTGTATTGTAGTTTTGACTCTGGGAACTTTGGACACCAAGAGGCATCCTCTAAGAACCTTGTATGGTCAAAGACTACCCCCTCTGGATGTGCGGGCAAGTTGGGTGACTTTGCAGGCCATGCCTCCCATCAAGCCCCAGCTATCATCCGGTAATCTCAGGATGTTAAGAGACCCGGTGCTTCCCCTTCCATGCGGTGAGCTCTTCTCACTGGCCCCCTCACACCCTGAGGAGTGTACTTTTGCTCGTTTCACTTTTAATAAACCTTACCCTGTTACTCCTGAGTGTCCTGTTCAGGTCTTTGGGATACTAAGAACCTTGAAATGAGACCCCCCTCTGGTAGCAGGACCAGCATTGCCCAGAGCACCCTGAGTGGATCCTCAATGACATTCTCTTGGCACAGCCCCTTACCAGATGGGCTTCCTCCCAGGCGAGGGGATGTCAGTGTTTCCAGAGCATGGGAAATTGGAGCAATATGGCATCAGTAATCTACAAAGCTATCATGGAGGAAGAAAGCAAATATTGTAACTAGCTCGCACAGGCAGCCTGCTTCACCCAGGGAAACCTGAGTTCAGAAGGCGAATGACTGCAGAAGAGGTGCCCTGGAGTGGACCCCTCCCTGGTGCTGAGAATTTAAGTCCAGGAGCTCCCCATGCCCTGCGGCCCCCACTTTCAACACCTGAAGACTCATCAGACAGAATCCCTCACCTGGACTCCCATTAAGGTTCTGACCTAAAGTAACTATAAAATTAATAACCCTGATCTCCAGGAGGCTGCCTCAGCAAGTCTTTTTCTGAAGCCTGACCTTCACAGACTTTCCTCACATACACAAGTTACAGGGCGCTCCAGCCGTCCAGTGCATGCCAGAACCAACACTATTGAGAAAATAGTGCCATAACAACCGCAGTTACACGCTCAGAAAGGACAGTACCACAACCACATCTGCACGCGGGTCTCCTGCTCACCAACACTCTGTCAGAACTCCTTGCACAGCTCTCCTGAGTAGCTGGATGCCACACATGTGGGAGGGCAGCAGCCCGGGAAGCACCACAAGATGTTTCATTGGCCTCCGGGTGCAGACTCCAGATGGGCCTCAGCTTGGAGTCACTGGCCTGAGCCTCTTTGATGGCCCCCTTATACTCACCTGCCTTACACTAACATTAAGGTGCTAAATGAGACAAAGGTACTGAGACTAATTAATACGAAAGTGGAAAAGCTGGGCGTGGTGGTGCACACTTGTGATCCCAGCACCCAGGAGGCTGAGGCAGGAGGATCACCACGAGTGCAAGGCCCACCCGGGCTACATGGTGAGACCTGTCTCAAAAAACCAAAAAGCTAAAAAATCTAGGAGAGTCCCACTTTTCTTCTGTTTGCTTATTAATTAGACAACAAAACTTCTAGGTTACTTCATTATTTCTTTGAGAAAGCTCAGATGCCAGCAAACCATTTTTTCATGTAAAAAAGCTGGCATGAACCCACTAACCACATTTCCTCTGCCGCGGCTGCTCCCTCCCCTCCCCAGTTGATGGCTGTCATTAGGTCCTCTGTGCTGGGGACTGACATTTTCTCATTAGCATTTCGAAGCTGTGTCCCAAGCCCACTCCATTACTTGATAGCTGAATCTAAGCACCCCAGGAACACCTCTCCCTCTGAAAAATTATAGCTGGCCCTAGCCGCATCATCTGGAGTCTTTCCCACACCCCGTGACTTAATTATTCATTACAAGGATATAAGACGGTATTTTGCATGAGCATCAAGGATGTTTTCTTTGCTGCTATTTCTCATCACAATACGTGCTCGTTGAGGGCACAAACAGATATTACATCATGGAATGGTACCCATCGTTCCTGCCCTGAGAGCAGCTAACACCCACGGGATCTCTGGAGGGAAGTCTCTTTTGCATGGCAGTGAGATAACTGATGTCTGGAGACCCCAGACCACTTCAAGGAGGGAAAGGTGTAGCTAGAAAGACCAAGATGTGCTAAGGTGGACTTTTAAAAAGTAATGATTGTACTAGCTAGAGACAAGAGTGAAGAAATAGACAAGGGTGTTGAAATGTCGAGGCTTGCCTCCTGGACCTGTGGGCAAGGGAGGGAATTAGACACTGAGTCTGCAAGGGCCCGTGAGCTCGTCACTCATGTGAGGTTACGGTAGTGTCAATGAAGAGCCCTCGTCGACGGAGTGTGAACATCCAGGTTGGTGAATACACAGAGGTGCCTGAAGGCTGGGACCTCCCGATGGGACATGGAAGTCCACATGTCCCCTTCCGCATATCTTCCATTTGGCTGTTCCCAGGGTTACATTTTTATCACAAACTGGTAATATTGTGTAAATTGCTGAGTCTCGTGTGTCATTTTAGCGTTTTACAAACATGAAAGGTTGGGAGTCTGGTGGGAACATGACAAGGTAGTGGGTTGGGAAGAATCGCGGGTCTGCCGTGAAGACCGTCTTGGACACTAAGCCCTTTGGGGTCAGACACCAATTCCAGGTAGTGTGAGATTTCGGTGGAGTTGGTAGGTACCTTCTGCATGTCTGGGGAGGTGGAGAGTTGGCTGTTAATGAGAACAGAGCCCACACATTTGCTGCCACAAGTGTTGTGAGTAGGGACACTGTTTTTCTCTCCTTCCGTGCACACGCAGCGCTGTCTGTTCCGCCTCTGCACAGTCCCTTATGCGGGGACTCATTCCACTCCAGGATGCACGCACCACCGCTCCTGCGCTCTCCTGCGTCTCCTGAAATCTACCTCTATCGTCCAAAACCTGTTCTCCTTGCAGCAGCCGGAGAGAACTCTCAGCAAACATAAACCTGGTCCCATCACGCGAGGGGAAAAGGCACCATTGGTACAAACACTTCAGAACATCGTTTCACAGAATCTGTGCAAGCTGACAGAGGAATCCACTGCGGCAGTTACATTCCTAGGTACAAGCACAGAAGAATCCATGATTACCCACGAAGGACGTCCAGACAATCACCATAACCCCAGACGGGAAACATCTGGAGTGTGTTGAGGCATTCTTGGAAGTCCGGGTGGAGGAAGCCACCAGCCCACAGCACTCACTCTGTAAATGGAAATGGACCATTTGCGCCTTGTCAGCTGAACGCTGACCTGTCTGGCCACAGTGAGGTGGCCGCGAAGCGCCGCATGGGAATCCAGCGGAGGAGCCTGAAGGTGGGTTCGGAAGGTGGCCTCAGTTCCTGTGGGCTCGCCCTCCACATCCCGCTCTCAGGCTCAGCACTCTGCGCCGGTGATGGTCCCAAGATCTCAGCGCTGAGCGTGGGCTCATTCAAGCTTTGCCTTGGCGAACAGCACCTGACTCTCTCCCATTCATAGCATTATGGCCGCTCGGTCATGTCCTTGGTATTCTCCTCTAAAGTAGTTTCCGGTTCCTGACACAACAAGATAGATAACGTTCAAATATTTGCATTTCACGCCCACTCCCCTTTTTCTGGTACTGGAGAGCAAGTCTTTTGCACGGAGCTACGTAGCCTCCCTTTTGATTTTGTATTTTAAAACAAGATCACACCAAGTCACTAATTTGTGCAGGTGGGACTCAAACTCCTGACCCTCCTGCCTCAGCCCCCGGGAGTGCTGGGATGACAGGTGTGCACCTCCACGCCAGCTTCCATTTCCCTTTTGATCGCACACTCAGGCTTTAAAGTGCTTTCTTCCTTATTACCTTTTGCTGTAAGTGGGCAGGCGAGGCCATGCAGTCATCCACACACCTCATCTCAGGCTCCTCTTCTGCCGGCTGCGCTAGCCCCTCGCTGCAGCTCTGCGTTCCATAAAGTCTCAGCCTCGCTGGGGGTTGTCACTGTCTGGGCTCTTGGTATCCTGAACAAAGAAATGAGTAGGACGCACAGAAGGGACACACAGAAGTACTCTCCTCGGGGAGGGAGCAGGCCAGTGAAAAGCGCCTGTGGCCTGGAAGAAGCCGGGTGCCAAAGCCCCATGTGGTTTTTACAGGGAGAAGTAGCTCTTCCAACTGGCGTGTCCAAGTCCCCTTTCTGCTGGAGGGGAGTTTTCAGCCCTCTGAGGACCTCTGAGGAACTGCCACGGAGCCCGAAGCCCGGGGGAGGGTATCAAAGCCACAGTGTGAATGCGGCTGTCATTAATGATAACCAAGTTGGGGTCACTTTCAGCAGTTCAGGGTATTCCACAGGCAGGCCTTGGTGGTTAGAGGCGGGCACTCCTTGTGGTTTCTCTGAGCTTATCTCAGGCCCCCAGAGGCCCACAGCGCATGCGTCCTCCTGCCTTTCCTGGCCTGGTCCGGCAGTCGGAACTGGGAACTCTGTGGTTTCTGGAGAGCCAGCTTCCTCTCTTCCCTCCGGCCTCCCGGCTCCCTCTTTCCAAGAGCTTCTCTCTGCCTCCCGCGCCACCAGGACAGACACAGTCCAGTCATGTTCTCTGCCATTTGTGATGCACAGTAATCAAGGACGCCACTTTGAAGGAATAAGAAGTTCGTTCTGAGCCTGACGCGAGTGACCCAGGCCCAGGAGCACAGATTCAGAACACTGAGTGTTCCAAAGAAAGGGCGTGTGGTGTCTTTCACACGCAGAAGACAAAGGTGGTCGTAAATCTGCACGTGCAGTGTGGCACACGCATCGGCCGGGCATCACGTAGGTAGGTGAAGGCAAACGCCCGCCACTGGACTCAGTCTTGAGCAGGTAGGTATCCATCAGCAAGCCAGAGGGACCAGGGGACCAGAAAAACTTGCTCCACCACTTATAGCTGGACAAAGAAACAAAGACCTCAGTGTGTGAAATATTTATAATCGTCTCCTGGATCTCAGATCCACCATGTCCCTGCACAGCACGGGGACATCTCAAGGTCTCACACTGGGCACAGCTGGCCAGAACCTGAGGGTCATTTACTCTCAAACGAGACACTCAGCATTCCTGCTGGCCAGGGCCTCCGACCCTCTGATACCAAAAAGGGAGATAGAAGGAACATTTCCAGATCTACCCACAAGGAGGGAGGCTGTTCACTAGGAAGCGGCAGTCCAGAGCCCGAGCCCGGGAAGGAGGGGCTGGCACCCGCACAGTCCCTGTGGTCGCGGCCTGTCAAATGATGCCCCCAAGCACGATGGCATGTGGGCGAATCCCCTCGGGGAAGTCAGAGCGCAGGATCCGGTGGCTCCCTCAGAAGCCCACCGTGGTGAGCAAGCCTTCTGCACATGCATCGTGGGTACATTTCACACCCAAATCTTAGCAATGGTCGTGCGATACCTGCCTGTTTCCTACCGAGTGCTCACCGGGTACATGTCGGACCCCAACAGGGTACACACCGAGGCATGAGCCCAGCGTGCTCCTGCGGGGCTGCTGCTCTTGCAGAGGGAGAAGGGAGGAGGTGACCAAGCGACCCACGTGACAGTCTGTCAGTCCTGCCGGAGCTCCGGAGCCCTCTGCAGCTGTCTGTGCCCGCAGCCCAGATGTGCACAGCGCGCCCCACACCCGGGCTCAGTGTGCTTGGGTTCTTGCCGCCAGCCTGGCAGACCCCCGGGGATCTGGTGCATGTGTCCCCAGAAAGGTCACCTCGGTGTCTACCTCCATCTCTTGCTGTTTGTCGGGCACACAGGTGTCACCCCAGTCCCTGAGACAGCTCCACCCTGTGAGAGTGGCCAGCCGGCTGACAGGCGCCTGCCCGTCATCCCAGCTACTCAGGAGGCCGGGGCCACACAGGACAGTTCTGCTCATGTCAGCCAGGGTGAGCGGGGCTGGGGGCGACACGTTAAAACGCAGCCTCGCTGCCTTACAGATACAGGAATGGGTCACATTTTCAATTTTAAAACACTTAGAACCTGTCCTCTGGGCTGCGGGAGCAGCTCGGACAGGCATGCGCCTGGCGTGCACTTCTGCAGTCCCACAGCTGCCTAAGACCCGTCTCTCGGAAGTCTTCACGGCAGTCAGCCGCTTTATCCGTGGGTTACACTGCGTGGAGTCCACCAACCAAAGATCGGACATATTTGTTACAAAGTCATTTCTGTATTGAACAAGGACAGACTGTTATCTTGTTGTTATTCCACAAACAAGGCTGTGTGATGGCTATTGCCGCAGCACTCACATGACCTAGAGCAGGGTGGCACGCAGAGCCCTCTCTGTGGCAGGCAAGCTGGTCGCCCCCACAGCCGAGTGTGGATAACAGCTGTTTTTCTAAACTAAAACCTCAGCCGGGCCTGGTGGCGCATGCCTCATCCAGCATTCAGGAGGCTGAGGCAGGAGGATCGCCGCAAATTTGAGGCCAGCCTGAACTACACAGTGAGTTCAAGGCCAGCCTGAATTAGAATGAGACCTGTCTCCAAAAAGCCTGAAAATTAATTAAAAATAAATTTTAAAAATAAACTAAAACCTTGGGGTTTAGGTTTGGTCGCAGTGTTGGCACTGTGCAATACATCAGTGGGTTGGGGTGCAGTGTGGGTGCTTGGACTCCGGAAGGTTCACCAAGGCTGTCATGGCCACAGTCACTTGGGGACGGCAGCCCCGACCCGTCCCGCTCCCCTGCAGCACCTGCCCCCCAGCCTCTGGCAGGCACCCCGCACACTGGGCCAGCTCCCGGCAGAGAGGCAGACGGGGCTGCAGGCTGTGTGGACAGGCCAAGCACAAGACCGGGAGGAGCCAACATGCTCTGACAGCCCACCTGCCCCTGCCAGCCCATTTTCACCACCCCAGTTCCCCTCAATGCCCATTCGCCAGGCCCCAGGAGCCTCTGGGCAGAACCACAGAGGGCCTGCTCGTTACTCAGCAAGAGCTGACCCACACACTGCATTACATGCTCAGTACTTATGCTCAAATTAATAAATAAGTAAATAGGGATAAGTAAGTACATCGCTTTACAACTCCTTAAAGACAGAGATAAATAAAATACAACTGGGTTTCTTAAAAAGAAGCAGAGTGCTGGAGGTCCAGGGTGCGGCGGGAGGCAGGGTATGTGGGTGCCGGGCAGCACTGGGAGAGAGAAGAGGAGAGGGTGGGGCACTCCCGGAAGGCAGGGAGGTGTCTACGGTGGGCAGCTGGGCAGGGCAGGGAGAGGGCGAAACAGCTCACGCCCCCCCACCCCGCGGCCTCTCCCTGACCAGCCTCGTCCTGCCCCAAACCAGCCTCAACTGGCCAGCTCCTGCTCAAACTTGGGGACGCGTGGGCACCGTGTGGGCTGTGGGAGCAGCAGGGGGCAGAGACATCACCCCACCCCATGCCACCCCAGGTCCTGTCCCTGGGCCGTACTGAGGCTCAGCCTCGGGGGCAGCATGTTCATTCCTGGGGGGTCACAAGGGTCACAGACATCATGCTGGTCATGGGAATCACAGTGGCTCTAATTTCATCAGCTATTTTGTTGGAATCACAGCGGGGTCAACAGCAACGCTGCCTTGCCCGGCAACAGCACAAAGGCCTGATTCAGGCAGTTCCTGGGGCGGGTACGTGGTGACAAACCTGGGACCCTTCAGGTGGTACATGCCTGTCATCCCAGCACTCTGGGAGGCTGAGGCAGGAGGGTTACAAGTCTGAGTCCAGCAATTTGGAGACTTAAAAAGACCTTGTCTCAAAATTAAAAATAAAAAATAAGTGGGGCTTGGGTTGTAGCTCAGTGAGACAGCCCTGGGCACTTCTCCAGTACTGAAGGAAAAGGAAGGAAGCCAGCCTGGGGCCTCTGAAACGCACCCCACAAGTCAGGCTTGCAGGCTCTCAGGAGGACCCCACCTCACCCTGACTCTCCCCCCTTCTTCTTACCCCCAACCCCCTTACCTGGGCCCTGCCAAGAAGGAGATAAAAGCCAGAAACGCCTTCTTTTGGGGATTTCTGGGTCAAAGTGGAGGGGTCACAGGTCCAGGGGCAGCAAGAGGCTTTGGTGGGGGTCTGTCTGCACCCAACACCCAGGCTGGACAGCTGTGGTGCAGCAGAGGTAGCACGGTCTCCCAGGTAGGGTCCCAGGGACAGGGCAGCACCTCGGCGTCCAGCCAGATGGACGTGTTGTGATGCACCCCGAAGATGTGGGTGACACACGTGTTTTCTGTGCCCGAGGAGGGTGGTCAAGGTGAGGACCCCCAACTCTCTTTCCCGCAGTTGGCTGGGAGGGGCAGCTGGACCGGGTCCTCACTAGGAACCCAGCCACAGGGTGGGGGCAGGGCCTGGGATCCAAACACACAAGCATTGCAAAAATCAAAATCATAGAAACACTAGAAGAAAACTTGACCACCAAGTCAATACTTTTAGAAATATTTCTGAGCAAAACAGAGCTCAGAAGGTGTCCTATGGACAGTTAGAGCCCAGCCTCAGGAATTTATTGAGACCCTGTCTCGAGATAAAACATTTTTCAAAAGTGCCAGGGCATAGCTCCCTCCAAAGACCCTGGGTTCAATCTCCAACACTGCTGAAAAAAAGGAGGGAGGAGGAGGAAGAAGAAGAGGAGAAGGAGGAAGAGGAAGTAGAGAAGGAAAAGGAAGAGGAGGTATTTTTTGTTAATATGTATGAATGGAAAATGTTTAAAAATTATGAAGTCAGCTAAGAAAATCAGAAACAAATATCCTTAAAGTGCTTCTAAATTTATTTGAATAAATAAGATCCACTCCACACTCTAGAGTCAAAGGTGTCAATTCTTTCTAAATGAACCAATACATTCAGTGTGACCCAATAAAATTAATCTAGCTGGATTATTTTTAGAATTGACAATCCTGTTCTAACTGGAAGATTTAATGTTCATCAAGAATGTGAAATAGGCTCCCGCCTCCAGCAGGCTCTGTGGCAGGTGCGCAGTGCAGCGCAGCGATGGCGGCAGGCAGTAGTGGGAGACTTCAAAGAGGACGCCTCACAACTCAGCCTTCCCAAAGACTGAAACAGCTGAGACACTGCTAAACTCAGAAGTTCATATGCTTCTGGAGCATTGGAAGCAGCAGAACAAGAGCACAGAGGCCGCACAGGAACTCTCTGGGGCCTTCAAGGAAACTCTGAATGACACGGCTTGATTCAGTCGTTTAGAAACAGAGAAGCCATCGCAGTGTCCCCAGTTTGCTGCTCCGGACAAAGCTGCGTGAGTTTGAGTCAACCTTTGCCCAGAGACCGCCGAGGAGTCCAAGGCTCTCACCCCAAGCCTGGAGGGCGTGTGAAGATAGGGAGCGGCGGCAGATTCTCCATGACATCCAGACAAAGCGCAGTTTTCAGCATTGATCGCCAGACAGTGCTCGGCTGCTTGGAGGGTGCCTCCCGGCCAGCCTGGCCCAGCCGGAAGAGCTCCGGGCTCCCTCGGAGGGCAGCGCCTCTGGCACCGGCTGGCTGCTGCTCAGGCGTGACTGGCCCTTGGGACTGTGCCTTGAGTGGCCCGGGGTGGGGGTGACGTGCGGGCCACGCCGCTGACTACCTCATGTTGTGGTTTTTGGACCCACATTATTTTTTTACTCCTAACATTTCGTGTTTTAATATTAATGTGTTTGTAGTTTTTTAATCTAAACTAGAACATAGCAAACTTGTACGAGGAAAAATAGTCTGGCCTAGATCCAAAAGAAAGGATTAAAGTAGACCGACATCGTGTGAAATTCCCAAAGAAAGGGCTGGTGTGTTGACTGGGAATCCGCGGCAAGGCCCCGCGGAGGCCGGGACAGAGTGGAGGGGCGCCACTGTCACAGGCCATGAAGGATTGAGGGAGACACTTCCTTTTGGGGGGGCTGTCTCGCAGACATGGATTCGGAGTGCCCCTGAAGTACTGATTTGCTCGTCGCAGATTAAGATCTGCATTCAGCCAACACGCGTGTCCCCAGCTGTTGGACGGCTGGGGCAGGAGGCTCACAGAGCGCAGGAGTTCACGCGCCTGCACACCTCAGCAAGCTCGCATCTCAAGAAAAGAAATTTTGGAAGGCAGGTGTGGAGGCGCACGGTAAACTGAAGTAGGAGATTGCAAATCTGAGACCAGCCTGGACCACGTACATAGTAAAACCTTGTTTCCCAAAACAAAAACAAAAAAAATTTCCCCAGAGGGCCAAGCCCTGGGTTCAATCCCCAGTAACACCAAAATAAATAATACATACATACATCTGTTTTCCTTTCAGAGCTGGGATTTAAAGCTCTGAATACTTTGAAGTCTTATGAGGCATTCTGAGCTAAGATAGAGCTGATTGGGGTTTGGGGGGGTTTTGGGGTTTGTTTTGATTTTTTGTTTGATTTTTGAGACAAGGTCTAGCTGTACAGTCCAGGCTGGCCTTGAAACTCACTGTGTAGCCCGGCTGACCTCAAACTCACACCCATCCTCCTGCCTCAGCCTCCTGAGTGATGTGATGACATGCATGTGCCGCCACACCCGACTGGATCAGGAGAGTGTGTCCTCTTCCTTAGCCACTACAGTGAACTCACTCGGCCTGGGGCTACACAGGGAAATACTTGAGTCCACAGGTAGATTTGGGAAATACATCTGCCCTCTGAGGCCAGTGCTGCCACTCAGCCTGGCTGGAGAAGGCCACAGGGCTGGGGCTGGGCATGGGCTCCCTATGAGCAGGTGGTGGCACTTTAAGAGGTGGGGCCTAATGGGAGGAAGTAAAGTCACTGGGGGCGTGGCCTTTAGGGCATGCTGGGACCCTGCCCCTTCCTCTCTTTCGTGCTTCTGGCCTCCATGAGGTGAGCAGTTTCCTCCACTGCCGGCTTGCACTGCAGGATGCACGGTGTTGCCACAGGCCCAGAGCAAGGAAGGTCAGAGGGCCCAGCTGTGGCCTCCAAGGCAGGGAGCCAGAGTAAACCTCCCTCCTTAGACGTGTGTAGCTCGGGAGTCTTAGGTGTCGGGCACAGGGACACAAAGCTGACGACTGGGTCTCACTCGCCAGCCTTGCTGGGTCCTCAGGTTTTATTCGTCTCTTCAAACGCTGGACGGCAGGCTTGCTGGATGCAGTCACCTTTGAGGCTTGCGTTCCGCGTCGCCAATGTCTGACCCCCTCGACACCTTCGGAGAATCTGCTTCTCTCTTGCTCCCACGTGGACATCAGGTCAGAAAGCCAGCAGCTGCTGGAGATCTCACCCCTTGCACATGGGCTCACCCTCCATCCCACGCCGTGACCCCATCCTGGTGCCCTCGGAGAGAGACCCTGCTGCCTGCGTCTGGATGCGACTTCTGCTCTCCCCGGGCTGTCCTGGAGCAGCAGAGTTCGCCCCCAGCCTGGGCCCGAGGACAGTGGCACCCAAGAGATGGCCTTCAGGGCAGCACAAGGAGCCGCCCCTTCTCTCCTCCCTGGGAGCAGCCGAGCCAGAACCCTCCCAAGGAGTTTCCCTCCTGGCACCCGGCTAAAGAGCCCCTTGGACAAAGCGTGATCGCCTGGTGCAGGCCCACCATTGACATGCACTCCTGCACCGTGAGGGAGGCCTTCATCCGCTCCTGCCTGTCCTTTCCATGCGCACCACCATACCCAGCCAGAGATGACATTTTTGGGGTTTTTTTGTTTTTGGTGCTGGGGATTGAACTCAGGGCCTTGTGCTTGCAAGGCAAGCACTCCCATCTCTGATCTAAGTTCCCAGCCAAGATGATGTTTTTATGCATATTTGTCTATGCTTCAAAAGAGCCGGGCATGTTGGCGCATGCCCGTCATCCAGCACTTGGGAGGCTGAGGCAGGAGGATTGCCATGAGTTTGAGGCCAGCCTGAACTACACAGTGAGGTGCCATCTCAAAACAAAACAAAACAAAAAAATTGAATTAAATATAAATTTAAAAAAGAAAAGAAAGAGGAAAGATTCTTGCATCCTTCTGCCTCCCGGGAGGGTGGCGGAAGACAGTTTAATGATTGAGCACACCCCTGTACTGGGTTCTTCCGTGAGGCCCGTGGGGCCCCCACAGTCTCAGAGCCCTCCCCTAGCTCCTTCAGGGGACCATGGTCCCCAGGGCCCAGCTCCCTGGCTGATGATTTTCGATGATGGGACGCAAAGGAAGGTGGAGCAGCTGTCTGACACAGCCGGGCTCCTGGGACCTCTGTCCCCGTGGTGAGACTCCCAGGACTGCAGCGATGGCAGCGCAGGCACCACCCAGGAGCTGAGGTCCTCAGATGCCACAGAAGGCAGGCCGGGCGTGGGCTGTGCCTGGGCGGGCCGGGGAGCAGGCCCCTGACGAGCCCAAGCCTGAGGAGAGGAAGATTTGGCTGCCCCTCTCGGTCCTGCCCAGAGCCCTGCAGGCTCTAACTTGCAGCCCTCCTGCCTCAGCCTCTGAGTGCTGGTATGACAGGCATGTGGCGCCTTGCCTGGCTGCAAAGGTCAGCGTTTCGGACTCCACACGAAGCTTCCAGGCAAACTGCTGAGCGGGGAAGCCCAGAGCTCTTGACGTTTGTTGGAGTTTGGACCCAGAGTGCTCCCTGGCAAAGCCCAGAGACACCTTCACTCTGCTCGGGGACCAGGGAAGGACAGTGACTCCTGACGCGGCACGCAGAGGTGCCAACAGGTAACCTGGGGAGACTGCACAGAGGGCCCAGGCTCAGGCCCCCTGGCTGGGCAGAGAACGAAGGACGCCAGGCTCCCCTGGTGGGGCTCAAACTTGTGATCCTCCTGCCTCAGCCTCCACCCTGCTGGGATCACATGTGCGCACCACCAGACCCAGTTGAAAAGCAAATAGATTTTTTAAAGATAAATTACTTTGAGAATCGAGCCCTCAAATTGCTCAGTCTTTAATGACAAAACTAGCAAAGAGGCTACGAGCAACTTTAATGTGTTTGGAACCACCTTCACCTCCATCGGGCCCCTCTCCCAGAAGGTACTATTAAAGAATATGTTTTATGGTTGGTTGTTGGCCTAAAGGCACCTCTCCTCCAGCTTGGATAGTCTTTCCTCATCTGAATTTTTTTTTTTTTTTGAGACAGGGTCTCACAATGCAGTTCAGGCTGGCCTTGAACTCACTCTGTAGCCCAGGCTGGTCTCAAACTCATGGCGATGTTCTTGTCTCATCCTCCCAAACACTGACATTATAGGCATGTACCACCACACCCGACTCTCACCTAAATTTAAAAGAAATTAAAACAGCTTCGTGAGCCTGGCTCTCCAGCACCCAGTGGAGAAAGGGTTCAGTTCCGCCCAGGCAAAGGAGTCAAACAGGTTTCACTGGCCACAGTCAGTCAGCCCAGTGCCTCCTCCTCTTCTCTCACCTCCAAGCAAAGGGTTTCAGACTTTAAATGCAGCAAGGATGAAAATACGAAAAGTGGGGTTGTTAGTTGAGTACACACCTGTCATTCCAGCACTCGGGAGGCTGAAGCAGGAGGATCCCAAGTTGGAGCCCAGCCTGGGCAACTTAGTGACTTAGCAAAACCCTGTCTCAAAATTTAAAAAAGGGGCTGGGGACGCAGCTGAGTGCAAAGGCCCTGTGTTCCATCCCCAGGACCCCAAGGGGGGAAAACGTATCTGAAATGCAGTTTCCACTAGAAATCTCCAATCCTGCATGAGACACAGCCAGTCTCTGCTAAGCCTGGTCAGCAGGCCTAGGAGGGCCTTTAGCACTACACACCCTCAGACGCATCTCAGTTAAGGGTTCCTGACATCTGCTCCCAGTTCCCTGCATCAGGGACCAGCTTGTGCCTGGGTGCTGTGCAGTGTACTCCCTGTGGCCAATAAAAATGGCACTCCCGCCCCATGAACCAGTGGCGGGAGGCAGCCCTCATCCTGACCCCCAAATGTCCACAGAGCTTGGGGCCAGCCTGGACTATACAGCAAGACCCTGTCTCAAAAAGCCAAAACCAAAAGCAAAAGCAGACAAAGCCATCCAGCCAAACTTGGATCTTTTTTCTCCCATAGTGGCAGGAGCCCCGCCGGCCCACCAGTGGTTTTAGTGCTTGGTTCCCTTCACAACACAAAGAACAACGGAGCTCAAACCGGGAGCTGCCGGCCAGCAGGGCATGCGCTGAGCTGGGTGATTCACCCTCAGCCACCATGAGGAAGGGCTGACAGGTAAACCGAGTCCCAGAAAGGTTTGACCAAAGTCCCAAGGCAAGGGCAGGGCGGGGTTGGCTTCCAAAGCTTGCTCTGGGGAGGCCCAAAGCGCATTCTCCTCCCCAGGCGCTATCCATGCCCCTGTCCTTGGGGTGCCCTGTCTGCCCTGGGAGTGGAACCGTGCTGGGTCCCCTGGCCTCTGGCTCCGACTTCCTCCCCAAGGTGGGTTACAAAAGTGAGCCACTGACCTGCTCATCTCCCCCCCACCCTGAAGAGACCCTCAATCTACTCCTCTGCTAGTGGTCCAGAACCCCAGATCCTGCCCCAGCCCAGGAGGAAGGGACAAGCACCAAGGCCCAGAGCCACACAGACAGGGTCCCCCGCTCAGCTCTTAGCTCCAGAGCTGATGCCTTGTGTCTAATCCCATCTCCACGCTTCCGCCAACCCTGTACAGCGGAGTCCCTGTTAGAAAATAAACCCAAAATGTCAGGCATGGTGGCACATGCCTGTCACCCCAGCACTTGGGAGGCTGAGGCAGGAGAATCACAAGTTCAAGGCCAGCCTGAACAACTTAGTAAGACCCTGTCTCAGGAGAAAATTTCCAAAAAGCAGTTTTCAGGGCTCTGGACAGCTGAGCACACACAGTTCACAGGCAGTGAGAAAGGTCCCCCATGCAGGAGGTCTGCGCCCCAACTCTGCCGGGGGCCTTCCCTGACCTTGCCTGTGTATTGGTCTGGCTATTAACTGGGGCCCTTTCAAAACTCCTAAGAAACCTGTGAAGGTGAAGGCCGCGTTTCCGAGCTCTGTGAGCTGCTGCAGCTGGTCAGTGGGCTGCGGCTGCATCTGCCTTGGTTTGCCCCCTCCTCCCCCACCACACTCTGCCCACCAGGCAAAGCCAACCGGAAGCAGTTCGCTTACCTGCTGCGGAGACACGCGCCACACAAGGGTCAGAGGGCCACACACTGTCCCAGGAGGCTCACGTTCCTCTGGCGCGACAGTGTATTCAGCTGGGTTGGGTTGGTTGTTTGGTTCTGTCTCGCTCTGTTCTGTTTTGAGGCCAGGTCCGTCTGTGGTCTGGGCAGCCTTGAACCCGCAATGCTTCCCAAGTGCTGGGGCACCAAGTGTGCACCCCCCAGCTGGCTGCCTGTCTCTTCCAGGCTGACGGCAGCTCCCCTGTCCCGGGAGACTCCCTGATCGCACGCTTCAGCATGGTTTTGATTGGCGTCTCTCTGGTGGCCGAGAGCGTGGCTCACTTTTTCATAGCTCTGTGGATCGTTTGTTCTTTTAAGGAGTGTCTGTTCCGTTCACTCGCACATTTTTTACTGCTTTACCTCTTCCCTTTTGGAGGGGGCTCGCTCATTCTCTCAACGTAAAGGTTTTCTCAGTTCTTGTGTATTCTGGATCTCAGTCCTCTGCCAGGTTGGTGGCCAGCAAAGGCCCCCTCCCTGCGGCCGCCTCGCCTGTGTGGGCAGGTCCCCTGCCATCCTCTGCCTCACGTGACGTCGGCTCGATGTCCTCCCCTTAGCAATTCCCGCTTTTCCTCCACAGGCTGTGGCCCTTGACTGCCCCCCATCTCTCCAGAGATCCTGGAAACCAGCCTTTCCTCGTGGTCTGGACGGGGCCTCGTGACCCGAGCTCTCTGCCATCCCCCGTCATTGGGCAAGGTCCCCGCAGAGTCCCCGCTCTGCCTCAGCCCCGGCAGTGCTGTCCTGCGCGGCCTGGCAGGGACGGAGCGCCCCAAGCGCTGGCCCATCCTGCTCGCCTGGAGGCTGCAGGGTTGCCTCGGCTGGAGGCTGCTGCTGGAGATGGCGGGGACAGAGGGCTTCTCGTCCCTGCCCGGCCCCCAGCCACCGCAGAGGGAGCGACTGGGCACTGTTCCTTCCCACCGAGCTTGCGTCTGCCACCTCTTCCGCCCAGAGGGGCCGTGCTGAAGCGTGCGGCCGGCACAGAGGTGAGAGCATCCCGCCGAGACCTTGGCGAGAGCCCAGCCCCCCGCAGCTCCTCCGAGATCCCGGGACCATGCGGGAGGGGAATCGGTCCGTGTCCTCAGACTTCATCCTCATGGGACTCTTCAGCCACACAGCGCCGCACCTGGGCCTCTTCCTGGTGGTCGCTGCGTTCACCGCGGGCCTCTGGGCAACACGCTGCTGCTGGCCCTGACCCGCGTGGACGCCAGGCTGCACACGCCCATGTACTTCCTGCTGGGCCACCTCTCCCTGCTGGACCTCGGCTTCCCCCTGGTCACTGTCCCCAAGATGCTGGCCGGCTTCCTGCGCGGGGACAACTCCATCTCCTTCTCGGGCTGTGTGGCCCAGATGTTCCTCCTCATGCTTCTGGGGGTCTCCGAGGGCGTCCTGCTGGCCCTCATGTCCTACGACCGCTACGTGGCCGTGTGCCACCCGCTGCGCTACCCGGTGCTCATGCGGCGCCAGGTGTGCCTGCTCATGGTGGCCGCGTCCTGGCTCTCGGGCGCGCTGGTGGCCTCCGTCCAGACGCCTGTCGCCCTGAGCTTCCGGTTCTGCACCTCGCGCGCGGTGGCCCACTTCGTCTGCGAGCTGCCCTCCCTGCTGCGGCTGGCCTGTGCCCGCGCGGTGGCCGCCTACCAGCGGGCGCTGTCCGCCTCGGGGGTGCTGATCCTGCTGCTGCCCCTGTCGCTCGTGGCCGCCTCCTACGGCCTGGTGCTGGGCGCCGTGCTCCGCATGGACGCGGCCCAGGCTCGGCGCAAGGCCCTGGCCACCTGCTCCTCACACGCCACCGTGGTGGGGCTTTTCTACGGGGCGGCCGTGTACATGTACATGGTGCCCGGCCCCTACCACCGCCCGCGCCGGGACAGCGTGGCCGCCCTCTTCTACAGCCTGCTCACCCCCATGCTCAACCCCCTCATCTACAGCCTGAGGAACAGGGAGGTGCGGGCGGCGCTGGCCACAGCCACCCGCAGGGCCGGCTGCAGGTCACAGAGGCTTGCTCAAGACTCTCATTCGTAATGGGGTCTGAGCTCTTAGGGGCATGCCATGAGGCAAGAGGCTCACTGCGTCTGCCCAGTGTCCCTTTCCAGAGTGTGTGTGTGTGTGTGTGTGTGTGTGTGTGTGTGTGTGTGTGTGTAGGAAACAAAAAGAGTTATCCCAATCACTTACACAAGAAGAGGGGTTTTTTTCAGAAGTACATTTTTACTATAAAAGTTCAAACCCAAAAGAAAAATCCAAATCCAAGCAGAGTGTAGTTCCAGGACTCTGGGAGGCTGAAGCAGGAGGATTACAAGCTTGAGACCACCCAGGCAACTTAGCAACTTAACAAAGTCCTGTCTCAAAACCTAAAAAAGTAAAATTTCAGAAGGCTAGGGATGGAGCTCAGTGCAAATATCTTGGGTTACATCCTACATAAATAAAGAAGCAAGCAAGCAAATAAATGAATTTTTTTAAAGGGTTGGGGATGTTGCTCAGTGTGAAGGCCCTGTGTTCAACCCCCAGTACTGCAAAAAATAAAAAGAATGTCAAGGTGACTCATGCAGCCACTAACTGCCTCTTCGGATTAAGAATCAGCACCTCTCCTGAGCACCAGAGGGCAAGTGACATCATCTCATGATGTCATCTGATTAACCTGCCCAGCCAGTGCTGATCTACATGTGGGGGTATCATGGGGTGCAAGGGACAAGGGGCTGTTGCATATCTGAACCACACGGTCAAGGCCACGTTCAAGCTCAGGGGACCCAGCCATGTTGGGGACCTGCCCTGATGGCTGTCTGATAACACTGTACCCAAAATGACCTATGCCAGCAGATACCTGGGTGACAAGTAAACTGTTATTTGTAAATCAGGGTTTCCCCTGTCACAGCAGAGACCCCCACACAGGCCTGTGGGTCCCGCCACTGTCATCCACTGACAGGTGAGTTTGGGTCGCCTGTTGAAGGTCACCCAGCTTGGAAGGAGGGCAGCTGGGACATTGCTCATCTGAGCCCACATTCACTGCATCACTGGCCCCCAGCTGGGACCCGGCGCCTCAGGACCACAAAGGAAGTGGGACCGTCAAGGCAGGGAGAGGTGGCAGGAGGCCGAGGACTCCCCCTCTCCCAATGGGCCTGGCCATCCTAGGATGGTCACTCTGAGGCCACAGGGGGATATGTGAGGGCCACACATGGGTGACTGGGAAATTACCCACCAGTTTGTCTTCCAGCTGACCAGTCAGTCCTCACCTCCATTCCATTCTGTTCACCTTAGTGTCACTCCCATCAATCAATTGTATGGTTTTTCTTTCTGTGCTCCATCATTGGCTCTTTTAGCATAGCTTCTTGTTCTTGTTTTATCCATGTATCTTTTCCTTCATCACGCTGAAACTATTAGGGAAGGTCACAGGTGCATCCGTGAAGGCAGGAGGCTCTTCCTAACCTATAAATAAGACAATAATGAGGGCTGGGCATGCTACTGTGGGGTAGAGCAGTCGCTTGGAATTGCAGGACCTTGGGGTTGATCCTCAGCACTCAGGAGTAATAGTAGTAGTAGTAGTAGTAATAATAGGGTTGGGGATTTAGCTCAGTGGTAGAGCACTTGCCTAGGGAGCACAAGGCCCTCAGTTTGATCCCCAGCACCCCCCCAAAAATAATCATAATATGGAGTCCTGCACTCCAAGTTGTCAGAAGGTCTGTGCTATGGTGGGAAGCTCATCTGTTGCTCTATCTAGCAGGTGAGTGGGAAGGATTCACACAGTTTTACACACCTGCAGGATTGAGACAAAATGAATTTGAGTCTTTACTGTCATTCCACTGGATTTTGGACCTTTTACCTCCCAAATCTGATAGCCTCCCTGAAGTTACAATAAATAGACTTGAAACAAAAAAGAAATGGACTCTGGAGGCTGAGGCAGGAGGATCACAAAGCCAAAGCCAGCCTGGGCAAATAAAATGCTAACAAGAGCTGAGGGTGTAGCTCAGAGAGGACTTGCCCAGCATGCAGAGGCCCTGAGTTCCACCCCAGGAGAAACGAGGAGGGTAGAGAGAGAGAAAGACAGAGAGAAACCGAGCCTCAAAAATGCCAAAATAAAACAAAACAAAAAGGAGTTAGAGAAATAAAGCAGACACAGGGGAAGGCTAACACCTGACCAGCCAGGGCAAAGGCTTGGGGTGGGGGGGCATCTGTAAACTCTTGCACCTCTTTCTAAGTTTCAAATATTTCAAAATGCAAAAACAGTCGAAAGTCATGGTGTCACAGAGACGCGACTGTGTGAAAACTCAAAGCAAATGGCAGATACGTGCTTCACACCTGTGTGCCCACCTACAGAGGCACAGGTGAAGAAAGGTGGGTCTCACACACAATGGAGTACCACCGTGCCGTGAAGAGGAAAGCTTGAGTCATCTGTGGGAAAAGGGGTGCACCTCGAGACCACAGTATGAAGTGAAATAAATCAGACACGCAGCTTAGATTTCACGTGGTTTCACGTACGCGAGAAAACCAAATATAAATAAATAAAGAGCAAAGTGAAAGACGCACAAAAGGAAACAGGTAGATAGCTCTTTGATAAAAGGAAAGAGGACAAAGAGACAGAGGGTGGGAAGGGGAAGGGAATGAAAAAAGAAGTAAGGTGTGTCCTGTACGTTTCCCAGCACCACACAAGGAGTGCAATCATTGCGTATTGCAAATATGCGCTAATAAAACGTTTATAATAAAATATAAATGTCCCTTCCAGTGTATATCCACTACACCTAACAAAACCAGGACTAGATAACACGAGCTGGTGCGCAGCTCCGTGGGGAGCGCGGGCAGAGGCCCTGGGCCCATCTCGGCTGGATAGGAGTCCGCTGGGCAAAGGCGGCTCCTCTCGGGACTCCGGATTTCCGGGAGGGGCACCGCGCAGGGAGCTGAAAGCTGGCCGCAGGGTGCCGGTCGATTTCCGCAAACCGCGCTTTCAACTCTCAGCCGCCAGGGGGCGCGAGGGCCTCGCGAGCCCGCGGAGGCACGTCGCCCTTTCTGCAAACAACCCGGGACGCCAGGGCGGGGCCCAGACTTTCCAGACACCCCCAGTCCATCTATACCTAACCATCTATCTGTCTGCCTATTTGTCTATCTACCTATCTATGTCTGTATTTTGAGACAGTGTCTCACTGTTTCCCAGGCAGGCCTCAAATCCCTAGACTCAAGCAATCCTCCTGCCTCAGCCTTCCAAGTATCTGGAAATATAAGCACCCACTACTATGCCTGACTCTACTTTTTTTTTTCCCCAGGCAGTGACTCACTAAATAGCTAAATTGCCCGGGCAGTGCTTGAATTGCTAACCCTCCCGCCTCAGCCTCCCAGAGTGCTGGATTATAGGTGTGTGAGACCAAGCCCCACTTGGTGATCACCTTCAGAGTCCCAAGGGGGTCATGGGGTGACAAGTGATTTACAGCTTCCCTCAGGGTTGGCCTTCAGTTCATCAGCTCACTGATCACAAGAACAGGTTCATCCGGGCAGGGCAGAACCCTCAGCTCTTCCTGAAGGTCACACCCGATCACTCCTCCCACTATGTCACAGTGGGAACCAGTGCCCAAAGTCCCAGCTACTCAGGAGGCTGAGGCAGGAGGATCGCTTGAGCCCAGGAGGCAGCCAGGGCAACATAGTGAGGCCAGGCTAAAAATAGAATATATGTATGTGGAATATATAAAGATCATATATTAGGAAATAGCTTATATTTGTGATGTAACATCTATCATAAGTGGATTTGATGTGAACTTCATTTGGGGGGCGCTTGCCATATTCAAGCCATCCACCTCCAGCTCCGTCTGATCCCATTGCAGAAGCGAACGCCAGCTCTGACTTCCTGTCCAAACTCCCTGGTTCAAGGCTCCTCCTGGAGCCCCACACGGGGCCCTGCCTGCGGCTCCAGCGGGGGCCAAAGCCCAGAGTCCGGGTTTGTGGCTGGACAAAGCTGGGGCCCAGGTGGGCGCCTGGAAGGGAATGTGTCCCCGGAAGGAGCTGCTGAACAGTGGTGCAGGTTGTGGACTGTGCTAACAGCAAGAGGCACCCTTGGCACAGAATACTGTGCGAACATCATGGGCACACACGCCAGGACCGTGATGTGTGGTGCCCACTACAGATGGGACGTCTGTGCCCCAAAATAAACAAAAATAGTAAGTACATGCTACAGGGGCCAAGAGAGGCCGAGGGAGGCGCGCCAGGCCCCACAGGGAGCCCAGCTCCTGTCGGCGGCTCCTTAGCCCCCTGCTCCCCCAGGCCCAGCAGGGACAGAGCCTCAGCACAACTAGCCCGAGTCCTAATCAAACCCGAGGGACCGCCTGGTGACGGGTAAAAGGGAGTCCATGCCACCCACATCCAGGACCCTCCCACCAGAGTCCCCAGGCCAGAGGGGCACAGGCGGTGAGTGGGGAGGAGAGGGGCGGGCTGCGCGGCCCCGAAAGGGGTTCAGTTGATCTGCACATGGGAACAGAAGGAAGCCAGTGCCCAGCCGTGGAGCAGGTCCAGCGCCTACATCCTGCCTCGGGCCTGGGAGTTCTGGGACAAGAGCCGGGCACTGAGCCCCAGCTGTGATCGCCGCACTCTGGGAGGCTGAGGCAGGAGGGTCCCAAGTTCCAGCCCACCCTGGGCAACGTAGTGACTTAGTGAGACCGGGTCTCAAATTTAAAAATAAATGAAAAGGGCCGGGGTGCGACTCAGTGTGGGTCCCACCCCAGCACCGCAGGAGGAGCCCAGAAATGGGCAGGGCTCACATGGGAGGGAGGCTGGGCTGCTGTCCACAGGTCTGTCCGACTCCAGGGTGCTCAGGAAGTGTCTGCACCCTCGGAGGTGTTCCCAGGGACACAGTGACCAAGCTGGCAGAGGGAAATGGGGTCGAGTTACTCACCCACCAGACAGGGTCCTAGGAATTCACTGAGCTGTCCAGGCTGGGCTGGAACTTGGGACCCTCCTGCCTCAGCCTCCCAGAGTCCAGGGATGACAGGCGTGCAACCCATGCCCGGCTTACTGTGTCTTTTTAACCTTCATGTAAGTGAAATCTCTCTGTGTACATCTTTCTGCAATTATTGTTCTTCTGCCCAGCATTATGTTTTGGTGGGTTTCTTGTTGTCGTTGTTGTTGTTGTCATTGTTGTTGGGGTGGTGGTTTTTGTTTTTGGTATTAGGGATTGAACGCAAGGCTGCCCTGCTGAGCAGCACCCCCAGCTCTCTGCATTTTTTGAGATAGGGTCTCGCTAAATTGCTAAGCGGCCCAGGTTGGGCTCAATCCCAAGATCCTCCTGCCTCAGCCTCCTGAGTAGCTGAGCCGAGAGGTGTGGGTGCATCTTTCTGCCTGTCATTAGAGGTCGTTAGCAGCCTGGCAGTGTCTCCCCGTGATTTGCACACTCACTTCTGCAGCTGCCAGCGCGGCCCCACCCTTGCGGTCTTCTCACAACCCCATGACAGCTTGGCTATACTGAGGCCCCTCGGTAAGCAGTCGATGGATTTGACCGGAAGGGCAGCAGCACACAGCCTTGCTGTGCGAGGGAGGACAGAAAGACAGCAGGAAGAGGTGTAGGGAGAAGGTTCCTCCTGGGCCCAGACCCGGGAGTAAGGACAGCAGAGAACCAGCCACAGCAGGATCTGGAGCCCACAGAGGTGTCCAGGGGAAGCACCCTTGGGCAGAGGACATGGCACGTGCCAAGGTCCTGGGTCCACACCACTGGGGCCAGGAGACCCGGGGGGCTGGCGACAAGGATGTGCTGTGAAGCAGGGAAGCCAGGTGCCCTGGGGTTTTCTTCTGCACACTAAGGGGTAGGTGGAGGACAAGAGCTAATTCATCTTCCCAGGAGCCCCTCCTCCTGCCTGGCGCAGCTGCAGGTGCCGGTGGGGGGGGCGGGTAGAGCGCCAGGCAGAGACAGGCACACAAGTGCAAAGGCCCTGGGGCAGGGAGGGACAGCAGACGGCGTCTGTGCTGGGAGGGGAGAAGAAGGTAAATCCGAGCCTGGGGGGCTGGGGACATTGCCAGCGGGGGCCCAGGGCCAGGTGGGCAGCTGGGCTGGTCTCCCAGGGGGAGTCAAGGAGCACAGAGCTGCGGGTTAGAAGAATCTCCTAACCAGCAGGAAAGGGGGCCACCAGGGGCCAGGAGGAGAAGAACCAGCTGGGCGACAACTGGAGATTCCAGAGCAGATAGGAGGAGGACAGAAGCTTGGTGTGGGTGGGGAGGGAGGCAGCGGGGCAACTCCCAGCATTTGGGGTGTGACAGCCAAAGGAAGGTGCTGGCATTGCCTGAGAGAGGTCACAGGGGCCAGTCTGGTTCCCCCCGATCCAGACATCATGCCTGTGCACCTGGACTGAAACATCGCAGCACCCCGCAGTTATGAGCCACGAAAAAGTTGTTGCTATTGTTGTTGTTGGTTTTGTTTTGTTTCATTTTTGAGACAAGATCTTGCTATGTAGCCCAGGCTGGCCTTGAACGCGTGGCGATCCTCCTGCCTCAGCCTCCTGAGAGCTGGAATCAAAGGCATGTGCCACCATGCCAGGCCGTTTTAGTTTTTTTAAGCCTGAGGTGCAGCTCCATGGTAATCAAGGCCTCAGAACCAAATTTTAAAAAAAGACAAACACGTCCTGAAGTCGAGATTCGCTTTAACATCAGTAACACAGTTCAAGGTGCTGCACCTTTTGCCAGCTTGTCCTGAACTAAGAGAATCGTAATTAAAGGAAAATCCTGCTCCCCTCGGCACTGCCTGAGATCCGAG
>PVJO010018987.1:0-35354 GCA_004026905.1 Hystrix cristata | reverse complement strand
GCCGCGGGCTCCCAGCCCTTGATTGGATCTTTCTGGTCTCTAGTGTATAGGTAGATGTTCCGCACTCTTCCTTCTTTTGGCTTTTGTCTCTGAATGTTGTAATTTGTAAATGTCCTGTATTAAATCTGCTCTCTTGCAAACCATTGACTCTAGAAGAGTAAGTAACGCAAGAGTAAAATACAACATCAAGAGATTTAACTTTAGACCATACACTTTGAACCATGTAAATAAGCTCTCTTGAAGCAAAAAATGCCTAGAAGGTATTTTGACCTGCTTTTCAGAAGACAAGTATCTATTTACCAGAAATCAACTGTACCTTTTATTGTGATTGTTCAAATAGCGACACAAAAGGTTTTTTAGCCACAAATTTAATTTTCAACTATTCTGCCTCCCTGGTACATAGGTGAGCAGAACTAGAAGGTATACATCAACCTGAATTAAACTCTCCTCTAGGTAAATAAGTTCAATGGGAATCAGTACAAACAAGGCACCACGACTCTAAGCAGTAGGGAGTGAGGACTTCATGTGTGGATGGTAGAAATTAAGCAAAATAGCCTTTCGGGGGAACATAAAGTCTGTATTCAGACAGATAAATGTTAGAAATAATGCCTATTATGGTAGTATTCTCAAACTTGTTTAAGACTTAAGATCAGAGCTACAGGGTAGCTTCCTAGGCAGTGGATTCTCTAAGGAGCATGAAGCAAGTGCTCCCTGCTTGTGAGGGGGCAGGAGAGCGGCGTGGAAGAAGAACGGTTTTCTACTGGTAACTCTGGCAGACTTTTCCTCGTACAATTACGAGGATCACTGCAGAGACAAGTCTACATGCCTGAGATGAGGGAAACGATAGAGAACAGGGAAGATTCTGTTGGCTTTCCTGATAATAGCTCAGTCATGGTGGAGAATATATCTGGGATATTCAATTGACTTTCTTCAAGTCCTAACAGAAGTGGTTATAATCACTTTTGTTTCAAAAAGTACTAGGATAGTAACTATATATTTTGTATTTATTTGCAATACTGGAGATTGAACCCAGTAATTTGCCATTAAACTATATCCTGAGTCCCCAACTCTTTTAATTTTGAGGAAAGGTCTTCAAAAGTCACTAAGTTGACCAGACTGGGTTCAAGCTTGGAATCTTCTACCCTCTCAGTCTCCAGGGTGCTGGTACTATAGATGTATGCCACCCTGCCTGGCTGATAACTACATTTTGTAACTAGAAAATTCCACATACAGCTGAAGAAGAAAATTTGGTTTGAAGAAATATCTCATTTCTCAATGCATAAGGCAGACCTGCATGTCTTATTGGCATAAAAAATTGTATTTCTTTTAAATCAGGTGAAAAACTCTTTGTTTCTTGGTAATCTATCTTTTACAAGACATTTATGTATTTTCACACAAAGATCTAAAATCTCTTCTGTAATTATCCTGGTCATTTGCTACACATTTAATATTTTATTTTTCTTCTATTAAAAAGGGTATTGATTTCCATTTATGATCAAGTTACTAGACAACATTAGTTTATATGATTATAAAAAAGCATTCTCTTTAGAAGCCTAAAATCTGCAGATATCTTCAAATATATCAGAATAGATAGATGAATGCATAAGATGCTAATAAATGTACAAAAATGTGCAAAAGCAATCCAAGGTCCTATAAAATTCAGATAAGTATTTTAATATGTGACCATGAGGGAAATTATTGAAAGCTAATAGTTTTTCCTAATACAACAAAACTTTGACCAAGACAAAAATAAGTAAATATTAAATTTTTGTACTATTCTCTTGTGACTACAACATTCTGCCCTTTCTCAAGCACCACCACTCTATCAAAATTTTATTCTAAATTCAGGAACTTATGGGTCCAGCTGGAAGTGTTAAAAGTTTTATTTAACCCTAAATGAGAAGGACTCAACTGTGAACTTGTTTTACATTTTGGAGGCACTACCATTATTCTCACAGTATATCTTTCCTCTAGGCTGTTCTAAAGGATAGAAAATATAATAAATCTGACAATTGCTATCCTGCAAGTAAATAAAATACCAAGTCCATTTTTTTCTGAAATAAAAATATCATAGTCTTAATTTTTAAAAATATATGATTCAGAACTCAGATTTTGCTTTAGGAATGCTGTCATGAAGTTACTGTTTAGATTAAATAATAAGGTAAAGAGAACTTTTAGAAATATTGAAAGTATTTTATATTCAATCTTGGCTACATGTTTGGAAAACGTTTTACAGTGAAATAGGTTCCCCATATTAATTTCCAAATAAGAAAGAGAATTTACCTGTTACATCTGAAAAAAATGTTGTTCTATTTTCTTTCAACTTTTGAAAAACTAGGGTTGCAAATGACCTAAATAAAAAATGACACAAGTAGTAATACCCAGAGTAAAACCAGCCTTGGAGGAAAAATGCTTTTAAATTACCTTGAAGAGCCTTTCCATGATGGCTTCTGACTTTCCCTACAGAATGCCATGAACTTTGCCACTCCTGTTTTAGTCCTTCACATCCTCGTGTGTCCTGCAGTGATGGGCGACCCCTTTCATTTTGCCTGATTCTTCCAGCTATCTGCTTGGACTCTAGGTCTTCATTTTAAAAATACACTAGTCCAAAACTTCCTCTCCCAGAAAAACAATGGAAAGAAGTGTTGGGAGGAAGTGTTTGGATGAAGATATACTGTTCTACAAAGAATTTGCCATGCAGATCTGAATGTAACAAAAATTATGGAAAGATGGAACATGCCAAATTCGTTTTCTAAAATAATGATTTTTTACAAGTAGGATAAAGGAAATGGCATCTTTAGCTTAGAAAATGAAAGACTAACCAGAATTATATTTACCTTTATAGCTAGCTACAAGTCAAGTTTAAAGAAACATATGAAGGTACTACTTAAGGAGTTTTTTTTAACATGGCTATAGAATATTGGTTGTGTGGATGAGATCTGAAATCAGACAGACTGGAATGTTTGCCCTGGCACAATTATTTACTAGTGTTTGGCTTGACCAACTTAATAATCCATCTGAACCTCCATTTCGTCATCTTTTAAATGATGGTGTGGAGGAGGAGGACAACCAACAAGTTGAAAATAACAAGGCATTGACAGAGTTCTTTTTAAAAGACGCCAATTATTTATTTCCAAGGTAATAAAAGCTGAGATGTTTAAGTATGTTTTATTACATTGGAAACTTACAAATCTGTAACAAATCCCCCTTGGTGTAGTTTAACTTACATTGGTAGCAGTAGATAATATTTATTGAATAATTATATGTGTTAAATGTTGTATGGATTTCATAATTGTATTAATACTAGAACCGTATTGATTATATGTAAATTCCAATCCTGCTGTCTTTTAAATATGTGACCTTCGACACATAGTTTAACCTCTGTTCACTTAGCTTTCTTAGGTGTAACTAGGGAATATTAATAGTGCCTCTTTTGTTCAAAAGTAGTAAATGTTAAAGTAGTGTACATGTTGGGGTGTGTGTGTGTGTCTATTTATGTGTGCAGGATCTTTCACTTGGTAAGTTCTCAGTTGAATGTGGCCATTATTAGTAGCATTAATGCTATTTTATCAGATTGTACAATTTGTTTAGTCTAACTCAGTAGTGACATTTTCCACTTTACAATATTAATGCAAGAAAAGACAGACCAAAGCTTAAGAAATATGTGTTGGTGCGTCTTTTGTGAGCTCAGTGCACATGTCATTGATACGATATGTTTATTCAGAAGCTATTATTCCCTAGGTGACGTGCAAGCATATAGTGCTGGGTGTAGTGACTATAAAGTCAGATGCTACCTGACTCCATCTCCCCTGAGTGTGCAGTTTCCATTTCTCGCTGAAATATGGGACAGCGTGCCTCTTAATCATCTTTTTAACACGCTTTTCTCAAAGTGTTTGTAATGCCGTTTTAATTACCAGGATTTTAAAGTAGTAAGAGGACTGTCAGAGCTGACCTTTTCTTGGCCACCATGTTTCGATATAGGGATGACTTTCAGTGGTGACAGCTGAGGAGGAAAGTCCTCTGACTTGCAGATTGTGGCTTCTGCTGTACACACATTGATGTACCGAGGGGCTCTGAACACTGTCCCGTTAGCAGGCTCTTATTGTCACCCTTCCTTTAAGCCAGTGCTGAGACCAAAAGAAAGCCAGATATAACCTTTTAAATTTTCTAACAGCCACAAAAATAAAAAGAAATTAAAATTTAATAATATATTTTGGTCCAATATGTTCAGGACATCATTGTAATATGTAATCAACATAAAAATGAGCTATTTAACATTCTTTTCGTTTTAGACCTTTGACATTTGATGTGTGTTACACCACAACTCATGTCAGATTAGGGACCTCGCAAGTGCTCAGAAAACATGAGGTTAGTGGTTGTCCTCTCGGTCACTGCAGCTCTCCAATGTGTCTCTGTGTAGGTCCTGACCAGATGATGTGCCACCTGAAACAGGTACAGTCCACAGATAGAGTCAAAAGATGCAGAGAGAAAAAGAACATTCGTTTCAATGCCTTCCAGTATTGCATTTCCCTGCATATTGCCATATTCCTTCCCTTTCCTTCTTCCTTTCAGCAGAAAAAAAATCATTCATTTTTCTTTGTAACTGTGTTCCGAATTGTTTTCCCACCTTTTCTTGTGATGTTTCCTATATTGCCCCCACTAACAACAACTTGTAGCTTCAGTGTGCCTATTTAAAGTTACATTACAACTGTAAAGAAATTTAATTTTGTTCAAATTGTGATTTCCAAACGCTGAAGATTTGGAATTAACATTTACGTTGCCCAGCTAGTCCCAGAGGCAACAGTATTTTTAATTTGATATGAAATACATGAGTTAGAAATAAAAGTGCCCACAAAAGCAAACTCGTTGGACACTCTTGTAGCCTTGTGTTCACCGGCCTTGAAATCCAGTGCTTTGATAGAACTAGCCACTATGCACTAGCCTGACAAACCCCCCCACGGGCACACCAAGTGGGTGAAAAGGCCGTGGGGGAGGGAAACATTAGTTAGCTTCTCTGAGGTTACTTACCATGATAGTGGCAGAAACATTGGCAAGTAAAGCAAACTGCAAGCATGACTTCGCAATAATTTACAAAGTACTTGGCAATTCCATTTTCTTTGAGAACTAGGACTATGGTATAAAACACAGCTAATTCCTGGATGCCAGCCCTATGAATTCATTTGGACAACTCGGTCATATTTATATGTCATGTAATGATTTTGATTAAATTTATATTAGTGGCTAATCTTTCTCCTATGATAATGAATCTATATTTTTGAATAATAGTACAGTGTTCAGCCTAAAAATTATTATTTTCATGGAGCCTTATGAAAATATTTTTGATTTGAAAAGGATATATATTTTGCTTTACATAAAAGTATATTTTCATCTTCTTATAGAAGTTATATCAAGGAGTTCACAAGATGTATCTGTTGGTTTCCAGTTACATCTTCTCCAGTGGTTCAAAGAGTTCCAAGGCCTGCTAATAGCTGCAGGCTTTGAGTAGCGAGGAGGTCAACTGACTCTAAGATCTGATAGCTAATAACCACAAAAGATGGCTAACACTAAAAGAGCTATACTTTGCCAACTCATGATTTCTAATTGAATTAAGCAAGAACCCTCAGGTGGTTGGTAACTTCTTGGAAACCTGGAGGGGAACCGCCCATTTAGAGGCCCCTGAAGCATACTGTGGACAATGGTGGCTGTGTTGACAGGCTCCAGAATCAGCCCACACCTAATTTCCATGTCACATGCAGCTAAAAATCCACACTAACCAGTGACACTTGTGCTAGAACAAAACAAAACAAAATTAATCGGAACTTTCTACCTTGAGATTCAGGAGAGTTTTCAACTTTTATGTTCAGTGACCTTGAGCAACCTCTTCTTTGCCTGTTTAACTCTTTCTGGTGTTATTTTTCTTTAAATATGTGTGTGTCTATATATATACATATATATACACATATATAGTTGTGAACATAAAATTATATGTGTTTGTATATATAAAATATATTTTATATGTGTATATATATATAAACACATTCAGTTCTAGGAATATATTCCATTCAAAAAAATTATAAACTTATGAGTAAGAATGTTCTAAATGTGGTATTATTCAAAATAAAATCATTAAAAACAATTTGAAGTTTCATAATAAATTACAATATGGAATATTATACAAGTCTTAAACTTATGCTTTGAAATTTTAATTTTTAGTATGAAAATGTTCACATTGTATTGGCCATTTAAAAAGCAGTAAAATAATGTACACATCATCAGTCCGCTTTTAATTTTAGTTCACAGAATAAAATCAGGGTATGATTTTGAATATATTTCTATAGAATAATTCCAGAATTTTAATGAAGTGCTTGCTGAGTTTGGTAGATATTCAACAATTTAATTTAATTCTTAAATTCTTTGAAATGAACAAATATAGCATAATCAGAAAATTATATTTGCATTAAATAAAAAGTGCCATGTTTCCCAGTGTGAATTTAAGAGTTTGTATCAGCTCAGGCCAAAGTTCCCTGACTATATATGGCAGTGGAGAAAATTGATTTGTGCACGTGTCATTATTCACACATCTGTCTTAATTAATAATAAATTTTCAACATGGAGGGTATGCCCCCCCTACAGAATATACCCATCAGCTATTTTTAATGACTTCACTTTATATCTTATGAGTCATTGAAGTTAAAACAAAGTAGTTTTATTTTAAAATAAAAGTTAATTGTTCAGCACATTCTGCCAGTTAGTCTGGTCTTATGTCTGTAAGTACTTTGCCTGAAGCAAGACAAAGCAAGTACTTTGCAGTTACTCAAAATACATACTCATTGGAGGATGTATGCATTTTAAGACTCTCTTTGCACAAGCTGGCCACAGAGTTACCTTCTGTTGGCAATATATAATGATCACTTCATTGAGTGAGCTTTATATTTAGGAAAATTCTTCTTCCATAGCCTGTAGCAAAGCAGATATTAAAAAATGATGAGAACTCTAGAGTTCCTTTTTGTGACATATGCTATTTTAAGACACTCTATAGACCACACCATCTGGTAAAGAGAGAAAGAACTAGTGGGGAAGAGGAGAAATGAATAATTTTGTATGTACATTGTACATATAATATATTAAGGGTGTGAGAATCAGGGAAGAAGAGGCCTGCTCAGTTGCTGGGTGTGCAGAATAATTGGTATGCTGTCTTTTCAGAACTGGGTCTCAAGGTATGGAGGGCTGACACAGAGAAAACGAAAATCAATTTTAGGCACCTTTTTCATTTTACCCAAACCAAACTAAAATTTTTTCCTGGATATAGGTTAGCTCTGATGAAATTTTTTCTAATTTTTATATTCCTCAGAACTCATAACTGCTGTGATATGACTTTTTCTTCCTTCCTTGCTTCTTTTTCTTTTTTACCTTTACTAACCATTCTTACCTTTACAGGCGCGCTCACAGTGCATCATCCAATTTTTCTTTCCCTATTGTCACTGCACGTGAGCCTGCTTTAAAACCGAGAGCTTTCTCTGGAGGGGAGAGTTGTGGTTTTGTGCGTAGAGAGGAGTAGAGCTAGAGAACTGACTCTCTGCACAGCACCCCTCAACTAACAACAGATGTGAGGTAATGCCTTGGGAATCTAGCTTCACCGCTTAGACGCTCTGTCTCCGATGTTACTCCACTACTGAATCTTTCCTCATGCCTGTGTTAAAATGTTAGAATCATGAAACAGCCCTTCAAGTCAAGAGATCCAGTCACTTTATATAGCCAAGAATCGAATGCTGTACTTCTTTGTAGGCATACATTTGTCAATAATTAAAGCATAATTCTCAGCTATTTTATTACAACTGGAAAAATCATTATCATTAAAATTATTTTTCAAGTTTAAGCAAATGATTTTTTCCTCACCCAGAAATTTCATTACCTTTGCATATAGATGCATTTATTTCTGCATTTGTTTTTTTTTTTTTTCCCTCATTCTTAATATTTTCTTCCAGGTTTAGTGTGGCTGATGGAGTTCAGTCCATAGCTGGCTGATTCCAAGGCAGAGAGAAATGTCATTGCAGAAGGTCTGGCAGAGCAAACCTGCTCTCTTCCTAGTGGTCAGGAAGTGGCAAAACACCAGAAATAAAGGAGTCACAAAGCAGACTATTCTCAAATAGTCTCCATGACCCACCCAGACACAACCGGAAGTGTGCTTACTAATCTGCTTGGCTTCATTGGAGCCAATTAATTTGATAAATAAGATGAATTATCACAAATGTTGTATTCAATTTCCTGTCTTATCCTTTCCACCTTTGATCTAATTCTACAAAAAAATGTCCTCAGTAATATACTTAGAGGGACTCTAAATGATGGGACATATTGAAAAGCAACATATTACTGAATGTTCTTCTAACATTGATTTTTATCTTTCTAGAGGAACTCATATAATACTGTCTATGGCTTATTTTTTCGGATGAAAAAAATTTGTGTAGAAATATTTTCCCAAAGACACTGTATTAGGTGTTAAAGGAAGCTATATATTCCATTATTTCAGAAATCTTTAAAAATTCTATTTGGCTTAGAGTATATCCCTATACAAAGAAAACAGCAGAAACAATATGTTTATGGTAGGGAATATTTACAAGAAATATACTTTCTACAATTATCACAGCTGTTATATAGAAAACTCAGGTTATTGTCCATTAAATAGGATGTTGTTCTATCACAAATGTGGTCACTTCCTGGAAGCAATCTGAGAGAAGTTTCATTCTCGCTAACAAACTATTCACAAGGTTACTGGCCCCCCTTAGGAATGCCATTTACACAAATGAAGCAATGTGTCCCCAGAGGTATTAAACTCAAAACATTGGCAAGCTAATTATTCTGCCAAATCAAATTAATCTAACCCAAAATTAGTTTATTAATTTATGCTACATAAAGTACCTAACTTAATCATTATATGTGCATATATACATGTATAGTTACATATACATATATGTTTCTTTATATCACTCAATACTGACCAAAACAATACCTCTCATTTATATATAATTTATGGAGATTTAATAATGTACTATCAATAATGGCTAACTAGTGAAGTTAGAATTCAAATCCTGATCTTCTGAATCTGAATAAATAATTGCATTACATCTGAAATTCTTTTATTCTATGGAGAAAAAGAATAATCTTATCCATGTTTTGGAAATTCTTTAAACTGTGGACAAACTTTTAGATGTTTATTGTCCTTAGAAATTAAATGCTCCAATTCAAATGAATGTTTGTTAGCTTCATCCTGAAGATGAAGATGCTGAGACTTCTGGTAGTTCATTTTGTATAAACTGAACAATTTTTTTTGATGTTTTTTAGAGGCTACAAAATAAAAAGACACATATTTTACTTCACAAATATTAAACTTTCAGAATAAATTCAGCTACTTGTGTGCAGTCACCTAGACCCACCAGTATATGGCCCTTGTATTCCCTCGAATATTGCATTGGAAGACTGATCACCAGTGCCACCCACATAAACATATTCAATGATGAAGATGGTAATATGTTGAAGCTTGATTTTTGTCACCATTTAAAAAGCCAAACAGTTCTTGCAACCAGTGAATTGGGTAGATTTTTTTATAGCTCACATAGATAAATATAGATTCCAGTAAGCTTTCCATTTTTCAGGGCAAACACATTTTCTTACTTATCTATGTCCTGATGTTTGTGCTTGTATCTATCATCTCTCCATCAGTCTACCTAGTCACTTATCTAATTGGTCAAACAAGTAATGGAAGACTCTGTTTAAACTCATTTAAACAAGAAAGGCCCACAAGCTAAGAAGTCTAGAGTTAGTACTTTGATTGGCCCAGAAGCAGATGCTGTATTTAAAGCTGCATATCAATTTCTTTCTGGTACTTTTTACCATTCTTTGTTGCTGGGGTGGCTTCATGGACACCCTGGCTCTCTCTCTCTCTCTCTGATGATTCAGTGGTTGTCCGCTGCTACTTTTGTGCATTTTTGGGGAAGGTTGATCACTAACTTTCACCAACATGAACATTTCTTTGTATGTTGATTGTTAAGGTTTTGTAGTCTTCCTCAGGTGTCTGAGGCACTCGGTCCTTGAACATAGTCTGACACTTCAGTAAATGGGGGGAAAATCTGCTCTACTACAGGCGTGTAGTGATCTGATAAAGTGCTCTTTCTACTAAGGATGGACATACAGGTGAAAGAGAAACAAGCATTAATAAACTATGACCCGTATTAGGAGGAAACTGTTATAGTTTGGAGCTGAAAATAGTTCAGTGAGACTCAACACACAAGCGTATATATAATGAAGAGTGGAGCGGGAGGTGAAGATGCATGTTTTTATTTTGTGTGTGTGTGTATCTTTGTGAGTACTTGCGTGTATGTGTATGCACATGCATGTGTGTGGTGGGGGAGATTGGCAGGTTTGGTGAAGAGATTTAAATGTAGATGAGACTGTAAAGCCAGAAGTGAAGAGGCTATTTGTTTTTCTGTAAGCCTTTTCCATGTACGATCTGGCTACATCTCCTCCACATTCCCTTAGTCTCACTATTTGTGATGGTCGACTGTGTCCACTCGATTAGCTCGAGAGACCCTTTAGTAAAGCACTTCTGAGTGTGGCTAAGTCAGTCGAGGAGGTATGACCTCGGAAACTGTATGTGGTTCCCGGATCTTCCTCGCTGGTACATTTTCTGACAGGTTCTGCTTCCGAGCAACCCGTAAGTGAACATTTCTGTACTGCACCCTTCCACTATGATGTCTCTGCCTTAGAGATACAATCACATACTGCTAGTCATGTACTGAGACCTCAAACCAAGACCAAATGAAATCCCTCCTCCTTTAATTCATGGGTGTCGGGTGTTTTGTCCTAGTAATGGAAAAGCTGACCAAAACATTTTGGCATTTCTTTCTATGTTGATTGTTAATATTTTGTGGTCTTGTTAGGATGTGTGAGGTTCTCAGTCCCTAAACATAGTCTGAGTCTTCAGGAATTGGGGTGATGAATCCGCTCTACTAAAATTATACAGCCTTCTGATAAAGTGCTTTTCGTGTAGTTTTACTGGGCCATGTACTTGAACAAATGTCTGTGTCCAGAGACAAGGGACCCAACAAATTAAAGTCTGAGTTTTAAGAAGTCTGCGTTTTTCTGTGATAGCTGTCTTGGTGCCACATTTCACATGACATTTTTTGTAACTTCACTTTTAACATCGTGTGAACATCAATTCTGCAGTCGAAGCAGAAACCTCCGGAGGCAGCTATCAGCAGTCAGGAAAGTCAGTTTGTTTTCTTGCTTCGGAGTGAACGCGTGCGAGACTAGGACACTAGAAAGCACCTGAGGCCTTGTTAGACTTCAGGTCCTTGAACTCGGTCCGGTTATCATCTTTTCTGAAGGTAGAGTACGCATGCTTCACATTACCCTTATGAGGATTTCAACCCACTTAATTTTTTATAATGTAAGAGCAAGAAGAGAGAAACAGAAATTCCCCTTATGTTGACTCAAATTTCAAACATTCTTTTAGAACTATACTCTTTTAGACAGTATGAAAACAGACCCATTTGATTTCCATAATTATCAACTATTGCAGATTAAAACTTTTGGAAAAGACAAAGAAAAAATTGCAAGAAAAATGATAGTAAAAAGACAAAAGACAAGTTCAGACTTTATTGCATGCAATAGACAGAAAAATCATTCTGTAAAATTTCCATAATACTGTCCAAATATTTGTTTTATTTATTCATTTATTTATTTATTTATTTATTTATTTATTTATTTATTTATTGTTTTTTTTGAGACAGGTTCTCACTATGTAATGAGGGCTGGTCTTGAACTCACTATGTAGCCCAGGCTTGCCTCAAACTTACACCAATCTTCCTGCCTCAGCCTCCCAAGTGTTGGGATTACAGATGTGTGCCACCACACGTGGCAGTATTTTTATGGGCAGAAAAAACTGCTTGCAGATATAAGATGTTTTGAAAATGGCTTTTGAACAAACCTAAACCACAAGAAATGTTATTTAATATATGTCATAACATAGAAAACTCACAGATCAAATCATCAAATTAAGAGAGAGGTAAATTGAAAAACCCAGTATCTATGGAGAGTATTCCTCACACCATGATTAAATCTCTCTTCTTCACATGAAACTCTCCCCACTAAAGTCCCTTTCGTCACACGGACATATCATTTCAAGTGAATCAGTGGTCACAGTTTATCAAAATGTTGTTACAGAAATATTTCAAATTAATTCTCCTCAATTCTTGAAAGTTATTTTTTCTTATAACTTTCATTCACACATAATAAATACAGCAAAATGAAATACTAAAATTCTTAAAATAACAGAGTCCAGTCTAAGATCAGTGAATCAAGTGCTCTCTGGCTTCTGTCTGTTTCCTCCCCGGCTCCTTTGTCTCTCTCTCTCTCTTTTTCTTTTAAGACTTCCTACCAGCAAGGAACAAATAGACAACTGGTTTGATTAGGCAAATCAGTTAAGTTTATCAACATTTATGCTTTTGCCCAAACCTTATATTGAGTCTGCTTGAATTGGCCATTTTGTTTGAAGTATGATCCTAAGAAAATTAAAAAAAAATGTTCCATCACAATTTTGCCCCTAGTTAATCCCCAAAGACAATCCATAGCTATAGAAATTAGCAGCATTTCAATTAGCAAAATGTAAAAATGCACTTTGATCTTGACCAGTCTTAAAACTTTAATAATAATAACTGAAATGTCACATTTCTATTTCCTGCAGTGTACAGAAAACACCACTAACAGTACTAGTTAGAACACTGGAGGAAATATAATTAAATTTCTTCATTGAGAAACCTCAAATACACCCGAAGCATTCCACAAGAATGGTAATAATGTGTTTCAACATATTATTTATCCTATTTCATAATTCCTCATGAAGTTTAATGATGGCTAGGTTTATAATAACATCTGGTAAATATGCTCTCAACATTCAAATAGAGTTATGAAGCTAGCTGCTTGCAAAGTGCCTTGAGAATTTTAATATACACTGCAGCCTTTCAATTTGAAAAGGAGGCACTTTGTAAGGGCGTGTGCTAGGAATGAGATGCGATGGAGAGTTGTCTGCTGTGTTGTGCTAGGAAGATAATCCACAAACTTTTATCTGGTAATAAGTAACCTCACGGTGGGAAAGCATTTGATAGTTACAACTGCAGGAAGATTTTCACTTCACTACAAGGGCTACTACTGAGCAAGGGGACCCTCAATCTTCTTCCTATTATCCCAAGAAAATAAATTGCAAGTAGATAAGAAAATAACAGCAACACAAACAAGAGCAAAACCTGCAGAGTGAAAATTTGTTAGCTCCCTGGGAGGAGTTCAGTAACAGGAAAGCTGGATATTTTTGTGCGTGTAAAAAGCTGCTGCGTGGTGGGTCTCTGGGGGCCTGTTTGCTCATGAGCCAGAGCACCTGCTAGTAGTTCTTACATCCCGTCCAGGAAGAACAATTCCTCTTTGTTTCTTCCTCACCTCTTTTAGCATGTTTTTAGGACAATCTAAAAGTAAGACAAGACATACTGCTAAGGAGTTTATGAACAGAAATTTTACTGGAGTAACACTCCCCACAATTCTTTTATTTGAAATGATTCAAAACTACCTTGATCGATTAATATTAACTAATTCATAATTACTTTTAAGAAGTCATCTTATTTTGATGTCATGTTTCTTAACATGATTATGTTCAATGGTTTAAAAATATCATTTTATATGTCATGCACAAGTATATTTCTCTATAGTTTTATAGAAGATATTAATGCCTCGAAAAATACACATACAACCTTTTCAATATAGTTTCTTGGGCTTTGTGATGGTTAATTTTGTGTGTAAAAATGATTAAAATGCAATCTGTATATGTACTAATTTACCAATACGATTGTAATTATTATGCATTCCAATCATATAGTACTGAAAATTTAAAACATTTAGCTTATACAAGTAATAGATATTTACATATATTTATGGAAATATTTATCTATGTAATATCACAACCTTACTTTGAAAGCTTTTTAAAGTATCTTCTATCATTTTATACGTATGATCATAATAATATTTGTGGAAAATTTTAAATATCTGTATAAATTTTCAAGTATATCTAGAGTCAGGGACATCCATAGATGACTTCGCTCTTATATAATTGAATGAAACATAAAATAGCTCATAGATTCATTGTCGATGTAAAAGCAGTTTATGAAAAAAATCTTAACCGATGTCTTATTTGATTTTACCTTTTGTTACGAGATTTAAAAATCTCTATGTCACTTTAAGATTGTTTTTTTGAAAAATCGCAGGGGTGTCCTTTGTATGATGGATTTTCAGTTTATAGCAGACAAATGTCTTGGGCGAATGGCAAGAGCTGTTATCAATGGAAATCTCATGCTCATATATCCTAAACCAGACTCTCTAGTGTTATGATTGAATTCACATCTTAACCTTTTCACAGTTGTTTAACCCAAGTCCTTACAAATAATATATGGAAAAATTTTATCGAGCATGATAACAGAGTATCTTTTCTTACATTCAAGTAATTCTATTTACTCTTTTTAAAAAACATTATAGCTTGAAAATCTCCTTGAAAAATTAATTGCATTTTAAAATGTACCTTTAATTCCAAATTATTGTAGTAGATCTAGGCAATACCTGAGTGGATTTATCATGTATTAGTTTTCAAATAAAACAGGTCCCCAAGTACAGTTAATTCCTGTTGGAACATGCTTTTGTGGGTTCTGGCACTTAGGCTGATACCATCCTTGTGGAAAAGTCCTTAAGAGTCTTTTCAAAATATTAAATTAATTGAAACTGTATGTAGACAGAACATTTTATTTGGGAGATTTTTTTGATCTATTATAGCAAAAATCATAATCCACTATGGAAAGAAGTAGATAGGGCCCAAGAAAAAATTGTGGTGATTTACAACACCCAAATCAAGCCCTGAAACAAGTAGACATGAACAATAATAGCATCGTGCAATTAAATTTTCAGTGATGGACCTAATCTTTATAGGCACATCAAATGCTATAGCCAAGAAATAAAAATAACATTCTCCCATATCTATAATATTGGTTTCCATGTTGTTATGTTATAAACCTATGTCTGTTTATCTTTTAATATCATTTTGTACTTTTTCATGATTTATTTCCAAAATGAGTCACCTATCTGTAACACCTAGCTAGAGAATGCAGTCCTCCTTAGTTCTTTTTTCTCGTTCACTCTCCACTCGCATCTCACAATTTTTTAAAAATAGAAATATGAGGAGAGTGGGAAAGGAAGAGAGAGGAAGGGGAATAGAAAGAATTAAGATATGTTATGTACATGTACCAGTTCCTCTTGATGAATGTAATTATGATGTTCCATAAACTTGCACTAATAAAAATAAACATTTAAAAAAACTAATACTTAATGCAAAAAATATATATGATCTTATCTCTTTGCTAGATACATCTCCATACTTCCTCATTGCCTACTAGAGAACTTCCAACTTTCTTGATCTTACATTCAAAGTCTTTTCTGATCTTATTCTGCCTGAACTTCTACATAGTCATTCATTAGAGGATGATTTCAAAATAGATTAATTATTCATGGTAAATCATGCTACGTCCTTCTATAAATCAGTTTACGTTTATTGCCATCTTTCTGGTAACTCCCCCCACTAGTCTCTATAGTAGTTGCACAGTGGTTATCAAGAAAATGTGTGTGTGTGTGTGTGTGTGTGTGTGTGTGTCTGTGTGTGAATAATCCATTAAGCCTGCAAATGAGCGAATGTGATCTTATTTGAAAAAACAATAGTCCTTGCAGATGTAATTATTGTTAAGAGCACTCTTGAGGTGGAATCATCTTGGGTGGACACAATTTCAGACAATCCTCCTTTTATGAGGCAAGATAAAATAAAAATGGAAGAAGAGACTGTATTTCTTCAAGCCAAGAAACACATAGAACCACCAGAGCTTTGAAAAGGCAAGCAGCAAATTTCCTTTACTCTTGAACTCCTTTGGGAGGGAGTTTGCCCCAAACAATTCTTTGACTTTGTCATTCTGAATTCTAGACCCACAACAGAACAGATTCCTGTTGTTTTAAGCCAACAGGTTTACAGCAATTAGTTACAACAGTCCTAGAAAACGAATATCCTGAGTGAGTCACTAAATTCCTTTCATCCTTTAACAGTCTTCCAGTGAAAGTATCTTCACATTTAAATCTAATGTCGTTCATTTCCATTATTTTTGTATACATTATTGATGGCATATCTTACTCTGTACCACACATAAGTATTTAGTATTTTTTCCATTCCTAAAGTATGTGTTATTTGAGAGAGCAAAGATGCTTTATATATATATAAGTATATATATATTAAATATTTATGTAACATTTATACATTATATATTATATATAAACATGTTTATATACATGAATATATATCTTTATATGTTATATGTAGTATATTTACATTTATATATGATATATATTTATATTATATATGTGTGTGTATATATATCTGTACTCCTACAGTGTTTTATATATTTAAAAAAAAGTTAAGAAATCTATTTAAATACCCTACATATTATGTAGACAAATTCAAAATTCTATTTTGAAAATTTAATTTTCATAAGTCCTCAGTGATTCAACAGAAAGTTTTCTCATTGTTATTCTAAACTTATCTTTGAAATGCAACTTTGACATGTGTACAAATATTTATCCTTAAAATATAGCACTTTGAAATATTTATTTGATTGCCTTTTAATGGAATATTTCAATGGCAATAAAACTTTTTATTAAAAGCTTGAATGTTTTATAGTAATAACTTCAAGCCCAATAAGGGACTGAAATTAGAACATTGCATTATGCTCCATACTCATAATTTTTATAGACATTTTATGTGAGATATGATTTCTTGAAAAAAATCTTTTTGTTTTAAGAAAGTGAACTTTGTACTTTAAATGAAGTATCTTTTATAAAAATATTTAAATGAAACTTATATGTTTATTTTTTCAATGTTTAATTTTTATTAACATGTGCTTATAGTACATAATGATTACATTCATCCTGCAAAGCTGGTACATGCACATAACACATCTTGATTCTTTTTACATCCATTCTTCTCCCTTCTCTTCCTATCCCTCCATCCCTTGACTCCCTTTCCATTTGCAAAAGATATTATATTCTTTTAATAATGTGGTGTTATCTTTTTGCAAAACTGAATAAACAAGATTTATGAAATTAATTTGTGGCAAGAATAATTACTAAAAGATTATTGGTCACAGCATAATTATATACAGTACCATATCAATCTTATAACAAATACTTGTTTACATAATAACTATTTTTTCTACAGTAAAAAAAGAGGAAATTGCACTAATTCTCACTTCATTTCAAAAAATAAATAAGGATGTATTTGTAGAGTAATTCTATAATTGTAAATTACTCTCTGTAATGTTACAAGCAGTAAGTACCACCATTATCCATTAATAGGGCTTTAACTTTTTTAAATAAATGACCTGATCTCATCTTCAACGTAAATATATCTTCCCATGAGGAGCTATCACCATCCTTCCACCTCAGGGAATTCAACTATTCAAGAAAAGCTGTACTAGAGTATGAAACCAAGAGTAGTAATCCAATTTTCAATCATTTACCTTTATTTGATTAACATATTTTATGGATTATCCAGCATGTGATAGGATTCTCCAAAAATTCTTATAAAATAAAGCAATCTTTAGCATAGAAATATCTTTGATTTTTAAACATTGATTTTAATTTTTGAAGACACAGTTAAATCTGCTTTGGTTTTAAAAATAACTTTGAGTTTCTATGATAAAAACTGGATCAGTCTGATTTCAGTATCCCTTCTGTGGATTATCCATTTTTGAAGACACTGTCATGACAGATTGTCAAGATTCCTCTCCCTTACCAGGCATGGTGGCGCCCACCTATAATTCTAGCATTTGGGAGGCTGGGGCAAGAGGATCACCGCCAGCATGAGGCCATCCTGAGCTACATAGTAAGTTCAAAGCCAGCCTGAATACATAGCAAGGTCCTGTCTCAAAAAACAAAACAAACAAACAAAAAGATTCCTCTCTCTCTTGCTTGGGCTGGTGGATGGAATTTAACTAGCTCCCTTTTTGTACAGACGACACACTTTCTTGAGTCTCCTGGTTTTCTTCAGGATGACCAGCTTTAGCTCCACACACAAGTGCAGTCTAATACCTGGATGGTCCTTACATGACTCTCGGAGCTGCAGTCTACCAGGCTCCTGCCTGAGCAGGGTGTTACATCAGTCTTCCAGAGATGGAATCTTAGGATCGTCATTCTCCATTCCCTTGTGACATCAATTCGTTTCTTTGTGTGTTGTGTGGCCCTTGGATTTTGGTTTATTCTTTGATTTTAATGGCGCACATTCTGTACTAGCTCCCCAAGAAAGAAAGATGGACTGAATAAAAGGCAATACCTTGGTATCTGGCAATAGCCTTATTTGATCCGAATAGTTGAAGGAGTAGTTGTCTGAGGAAAGAATGTTAGATTGGTTATTTGCGGCTTAGTGGCTATACAAAATTCTAACATTCATACTTATGAATTCTAGTTGTTGCTCTTTGTAAACTGTAAGATTGTTTATCCTTATGAACAGATTATCTCAGCTCTAGATTTGAGAATTCCTTATGTGTTGAAGTAAGTATTTGTCTATCAATCTCTTCAATCTCAAAAATAATGATTTTTGGCTATGCAATTTATCTCCTTAATTATTTTAAGCAGTTAATTTTGTTGCAATGTTTTAGAAAAAGTGAGAAAGTAAAGCAAGCAGTGACTTCATGTAGATGATAGTCTAACAGAGGTACACAGATTTTTAAAGGTGCATTTAAAAGGAGATCAATAACCCAACACCCATTCATGATAAAAACTCTACAAAAATTAGGAATAGATGGTCTATATCTAAATCTGATAAAAGCCATCTATGACAAACCAACAGCCAGCATCACACTAAATGGTCAGAAACTTGAATCTTCCACACTAAAATCTGGAACAAGACAAGGCTGTCCACTATCACCATTATTATTCAATATAGTTCTAGAAACATTAGCCAGAGCAATCAGGCAAGAGAAAGAAATAAAAGGAATAAAGATAGGAAAGGAAGAAGTTAAACTATCATTATTTGCGGATGACATGATACTCTACAAAGAAGACTCCAAGAATTCCACCAAAAAACTTCTAGATCATTGCATTGAACTCCCACATCAGGAAGAAAGAAAGAGCCCAAATAAACAATTTAATGTTAAACCTCAAACATCTAGAAAAAGAAGAATAAATCAAACCCAAAGCTCATACGAAAGAGGAAATTATTAAGATCAGAGCTGAAATTAATACAGTTCAGACTAGAAAACAATACAAAAAAATCAATGAATTAAAAGGAGATCAATGACACAGAAAAAAAATAAACCAGTTTGGAGAGATTGAGAGGTTTTGGATCAGAGAGATGGATTTCTCTTTTCTATGCAGGTATGATTTTCTCGCTAGTGCACTTACTACTCTTACGCTTGCACTTCAGTGTTGTGTGATGCAGTCTTGTTTTTTCTGGAAGTATGTTGAAAAAGAAAATGTAGCTGTCCTGACACCCAGTATAGAGAAACTGTCCTGATACCAATAAACATCCTCACTGTGTTGAGTTACACTGGGCACAGGTGGGTCTTGGTTTTCTCCTACAAGCTCAAAAACATCAACATTGGAAAAGGCCTCTCTCAGACTGTGAGAAAGTGATATAAAAAACAAGATTGTTCTATTAATTTGTCTAAGAATAGACGAAACAAACCACAGAAACATCTCTGAGTTTCTTGTAGAATTCGCTAGTGAATCTGTCAAGACCTGTCTGGGCTTTTCTCTGTTGCTAAGTTTTTAATTACCTCTTCAATTTCAGAGGCTGATATTGTGTTATTTAGAATTTTATATCTTCTTGATCCAGCGTTGGTAATTTATATGTATCCAGGAATCTATCCACTTCTTCTGTGTTTTCTGTCTTACCAGAATAAATGTTCTTGAAGTGGGTATTGATGATCTTCTGGATTTCTGCAGGATCTGTTTTGTTTTCACCCTTTTCATTCCTAATCGCCTGGATTTGCATCTTTTCTTTTTTGATAAAGTTGCCTTAAGGTTTGTCAATTGTATTTAATCTTTCAGAAACAACTCCTTGATTTATTGATTCTTTGTATTATTTTCTTAGTCTCAATTGCATTAATTTGGGCTCTGGTTGTTATCATTTCCTCCCTAGTACGAGCTTTTGATTTGACTCGCCCTTTTTCTAGAAGCTTCAGGTTCAACATTAGGTTGTTTATTTGAGCTCACTCTCTTTTTCTGATATGGGAGCACACTGCTATAAATTTCCCTCAGACCGCTTTCATTGCATCCCATAAATTTTGGTAGGTTGTATTGGCATTATCGTTCAATTGTAGAAAGTGTCTAATTTCTTCTTTAATTTCATCTGTGACCCATTGATTGTTCAGGAGGGTGCTGTTTAATTTCCATTTGTTTATGAAGTTTTTGTGGTTTCTTCTGCCATTTATTTCCAGTTTCGTTTCACTAGGGTCTGATACTATGCATGGGCTAATTTCAATTCCTTTACATTTTCTTAAGAATCTTGTATGAGCTAGTATGTGATCTATTTTGGAGAAAGTCCCGTGTACAATTGAGAGGAATGTGTATTCTGATGTTGTAGGATGGAACACTCTGTATACATCTACTAAATCCATTTGTTCAAAAGTTTGGTTTAGTTCTTACATTTTTAGTTAAATGGATACTCTTAAAGTGAAATAAATCGGACACACATGTTTAAATCCCACATTGTTTCTGTGATGTGAGAAACTGAAAGTGAAAATAAGGTCTAAAATATATTGCGTTGAGAAAGGGAAGAAACTTGCACATGGAAAGGGAAATGAGGGAGGAGAGAGGGGAAAAGGGACAGACAAGAAATAAAAAGAATAGAAAAAAATGGAAACAAAGCTCTTGTAAATAAGGAGGGCAAGAGGGGTTGAAGGGAGGGGAGGGAAGCAGGAAAAATAAAAGCAGCAAGATATATCATGTACAGGTACAAATTCCCTATGATGGATGTTATCATTATGTATATCTAAAATGTACCACTAAAATAAAATTTTAAAAAAACATGGAACATTCTTCCATCATGGCTAATACAAATAGTGGTTCCTTTCTTACCAATTTCAGCTTTAGTCATTCTCTTATCTTCCTTTTTTTCCTTTTTTAGTCTTCCTTTCTTGTAAGTGATATTTATTATGAAATCTGATCAGATTTACCATTATCTCATACATCATCCAACCAAAGGAAAAATCTCATTTCCTTGAACCATCCCCCATATCACCACATCTGGACCAAAATCCACAATAACTTGTGTTCGACCACCTTATTGTTATTCCTTGGAGTTTACTGTGCCGTATGCATCCCTCCTTCCAACAAGCAATATATTCACCTTGTTAGATTCACAGTGTGTCTTTGCATATCTGTGGATATAAACCAGAGGATATAAACAAAGTGGAAGGTGAGCAAAATCGTTCAATAGAAACTGAGTTCAGCAAATAATAGTTGTTTATTATACTGTCTCATTTTTATGTTTTGTTATTAGCACTAAGAGTAACATTCAACTATTAGAGTGAAAAAGCAGTTGCACTTTTTGCTATAATTTTGATTTTAATAACATTTTTCATATTTATATCAATGTTTTATATGTTTATATTCTGTGAAGAAGCTTGTGTGTTTAAATTCATATTTTCATTCGTTTCCAATTATAGCAAAAGAATAAAGTTCACTTGCTCTCAAAAGTCAAGTCATGTTACCTTTTCCTTATTCAGATGCGCATCCATCCTTCATGATGGTGTAGAGAATTCCCAGCGTACACTAGGTATTTTCTACATGCACCCCTTTTAGCTATATTTCTTATCCACTAGAGACAACGAGGAAAAGGTGTAGAGTTTTTTTTTTTGGCAGGGGGTGGTCCTGGGGATCGAGCTCAGGGCCTTCAGCTTGCTAGGCAAGTGCTCTACTGCAGAGCTAAATCCCCAGCCCTAGAAGTGTAGAACTTTAGCTAGCTTCCATAGGACAGTTTCTAATAAAAGGTCTTAGAAGATGGTTTGTGTTATTTAAAGCACAGAGTGAATACCAGAGTGAATTCTAATAAGATACTTAATACTTATGCTCTTATTTACAGTTGTAGGAAACTACATAATTCAAGTAGCATCTGTGAAAATGACCTGTGACTGTTAATGTAGGGAAAATATTCTATGAAACAATTAATGAGATATACAAATGTTTATTCAATGAGAGAATTATGGAAATGATATTGAGTAAAGATCATCATGAAATAAAGGGATAATAGAATTCAATACTTTGAAGATATTTGCATAGTAAGATGATACTTATTAAGACTGTAGCAAAATGACAAGTGCCTGTGTCTGTTTACTACACAGAATAATAGAGTAGAAAAGGTTATTTTTGCTGTAATTATGACTCATTAAAATATGTGTGGATTCTCATACAGTATGAGAATGAACCCTATGGAATAACAAAATTTATTATGAGATTGTGATGCAGTGTTCTAAATAACATGCTTAATGCATTAAACAACTTGCAAACAAAACTAAATAAAAAGTTTTAAAAATATTTCAATTCAAATTTTGTTTGCCTGGAACTAGTGTGCAACCACAAATAGCCTAAATAGTTAGCATATTATTGAACTTACATTTTCTGAATTGGACTTATCATTAATCTAGTTAGCTATCATTTTTCCTGTTTATTATCTAAATAATGTATGCAGATTTGAACTGAGTTAATGTTAAGAGAAGCAGATGACCCTTAAAAATACAGGTAAAAAATTACTTTTGTATTTTCTCATCTGATCAACTATTAAAAGAGTATGTGTGTATGTGTGTGTATATATATATATATAGAGAGAGAGAGAGAGAGAAAGAGAGAGGGAGAGAGATACATATCATATGTGTGATATACACATCTATAGATATATATAAGTGATACGTATCATATACATATGCTTTTAAGTAGCCAAAACATAAATGTTCACGTATAATTAGAATAATCATTTTGAATGTACATTTCTGTTTCTTTAAGAAATGCTCAAGTCTGATTGGGCCTTCAAAAAATTAACAGTACAGTTAACCCAAACGCAAAGTACAAAAAGTATGCAGAACATATTCCTATCCTCTGCTTTCAAATAATGACCCTATAGCCATATACCCTAACAGGGATTCTCAACCTCGTCATGAACCGTACAGTTTGCTAACGAATACACATAAAGTATCTGTTATGGTCTGAATGTTTGTGTCCTCTCAAAATTCAAATTTTGAAATCTAATTCCCGATTCGATAATATTAAGAGGTGTTGCCTCAAAGGCTGATTAGATCAGGAGGGCAGAGGCCTTGAGATGAAGATTAACACCCTTATACGGATGCCGGGGGAGCTGCCTGGGCTGTACCTTGTTCTTGGGTTTCCAGCCTCCACGAACCTGAACAGTAAATCTGTTCTTAGTGTACCCTCTACAGAAGAGATTCGCTGAGTGCTGGAGGTAGGAATGATGCAGGTTGCTCTGCACAAACGTGTGTCTGCATTCAGTGCTCTCTGCCGTGTTGAGCCCCGGCGCTTTGCCTGTGCCTTCTTTGCCTTTGCAGCATGGTCATACCTGGTTAGACTCAGGGCACCGCTGGTACAATTATTGCTCCATCAGACAACTCTCTGCCACAGGTCAGAATTTGAAGTCTATTCTTTGTGATAAAGGAAAAGTAGCAATTTTTTTTTTTCTTTTAACAGCTATATCACTTCTTAATCTTAAGAGAAGTGCATCTTTTTGAGTATCTACTGATAGTTTTCTATATATATATATAGCTCATGGCAGCCCCATTATACCTTTCTAAAGATACAAAGACTAAACTTACCTCACTTTAGCACTTACCCATGGTAACCTTAATCTCATAATCGGTAACCTTTCCGATCTCATTGATCTTTTCTTGATATTTCCTTTGAACTAGGATTTCTTTTGAAACTTTCTAACTCTTATACAGAATCTTCATAAGAAGAAGCCTTAACTAAAAAAAAAAAAAGTATTCTTGGCAAATTAAAGAATGATGTCTTTGGCATATTGTTTAGTTTTTTTTTTTTTTTTAAATTCACAATTTAATTAGAATATGCCTAATAAATTTACATTAACACCCTCAAACCTTAGAAACATTATTTTTGCAATAAATTGATGCAATACAATGAGTTTGAGAGGAAATATACTTATGTATATGCAGTTAGTGCTTTATGAACATATTTTGTTGAAAAATTGGAGTCCTACTTTAGGATCATGACTTTTAAAGTTGATGTACAGTTGTTTCGATGGTGAGTAATGTCCACACAGATTTAACTGATTTGGAAGTGTGTTTATATCTCAGAGGAGATATCACCAGGCCTTAGAACCCAGAGAGAGTTGGGCTTACTTGGACTTTGCTGGGATGTATGTACTTTCCAATAAGTTATTATGAGAACTCGGGATTTTTTCATCTCCTCGCTAAGGAATAAATCCTTTTCTCCTTCCTTTCAAGAATGAAGGGCATGCTCTTTCTTCTTTCTTTGATATAAATTAAAAAGTAAGTTTTTCTCTGCCTATCAATTATGAAGTGTTTAGCAACTCACATAGAATTTTTTTCCATCTGGCTTTCATCATCTTTTCAAGTGGTAAGATCTGAGGAAATGGGAGGCAGATGAAGTTATTATTATTGAAATAATGTATGTAAATATAGACAAATTATCATGTAAATAATAACCAATCCATCTCAGATCCACAACATTTCATGTACTTATTCAGGATGCAATTAATAAAGATGAATACTATAAATTCAAGGACTGTTTTTATTAGGATAAATTTGGAGTGTTGGTGGGAGGGAACCGACCATGTAACATAATAACACTCAAGGGAATAACTTGGCTTTCCAGTTACAATGTGTTAAACTCAACGTACATAAATATCAATTCTGTAAATTTGATAATAATGTTTTCTTTTCCAGAAGCATGATGAACTAGGAACCCAGGTTTATATTCTCATCGTAGGAAAAATACAAAAGCAGAAAACACTTAGTGACTGTTTTAGCTGACACAGAAGAACATTTCAGGCAAAAATCTAAATAAATAGAGGGGGCAGCATTTGAAAACTTGAGGTAATCTTGGATGTGATCCTGAGAGCAGTTACCTAAGAGTGAATTTAAGTATCACTCCTCAGGGCCCGATGAAGTGTAGGGAAACAAGAGCAAAGGATGGACTAATTCATGAAGTGGCATCTAGCGGGTGAATCTGTACAAGGCTGACCTTGATATTACTATACTGAAGCTCTAAACGTGAGCTAGAAATACTCCTGTACCCCCATTATTACCCAGCTATGCACCAGTATTCCACTCTCTCTTTACTTCCGCTAACTACAAAGGCAAACAATAACATTCACCTAAGAATTTGTGGAATTCTCAAGATTTGCAGACAAAACGTGTAATAGTTACATGGTTTCAAAAAACCCAAACCAAAAATTTTGTTTACAGTCTCTTCTGTCTGGTAGAAAAGCAGGCACTAAAGCGAAACCAAAATTCTGTCTGAAGGATTCATTTTTACTCCACTTTTCAATTTCCTACATTAAAAAAAAAAGAAAGCAACAACAACAACAACAACAACAACAAAACTCCGTGGAAAATTGGCAACTAGATAAAAAGAAATTTATTGAACCCACAAGAAAACAATTGCTACGGTTAAAAGCCACAAAACGGTAAAAGTCGGAGTCTGTGAAAGTTTATATTTTGGAATCATCAGAGCAAAAGAGCAAAAGAGAAATGATTGCTATACTTCAAGGAATAACAGAGACGTTTGAACTTTTGAGCGAAGACCATAGAAACTGACATTAAAAATTTTAATGATGTTTTAAAGTCAAAATTCTCAGCCAAAGAGAGAATGAATTATCTTAGGAGATCACAGAAGTAAAGCATGTGGCTAAGAAACATAAAAATCACCAGATAAACCTCGTTTTTAATGTTATTTTGGTTTCAGTACATGACTTTATTCTAGAATTTCTGCAATAACTTTGATCCATGTAATTCAGTCTACTGTTACACGCAGATTAGTTTAACTCGTAACTTGCCGAGTACTGTATTGGTCACTTTTCCTTTGCTGAGACATGATATCTGACATACAATTTTAGGCAAAAAATATTTTGACTCAGTTTCTGCGGTTTCAGGCTGTGCTCCGCATGCTCCAAGGCAGAATCGTGGCAGCAGGGGACGGCAGAGAAAAGTCCTCACTTCGTGGAAGCCAGAAGCAGAGAGCACAGCAGAGCCAGAGAGAGGGGGCAGAACCAGATATATTTCCAACATGACAATCAAGATATACCAATGTAAGTACTCCTTTAACAGAAAAGGACTCAGATTTCTTACCAAAATGTAAAGTGTAATCCTTTTTATATACTATATTAAATTTAAGTAGTCTTAGTTTGGAAAATGTCACCTTACCTTCCAATGGAAACATTTTGTAAACCACATATTCTCTGAGCTCTTATTTCTCCACAGTTTAGAAGGGTTACAATGAGTATGAAGAGTTCACTAAATAGAATCAGGGCATATTGAAGGTTTTAATCATTACAAATTATCTGGTCTGATACATTATTATTACTCATAAGCAAATCGGGGTGCAAAAGACAAAATAACATTTTATAATTTTGAATGGCCAATAACTTAATTCTCAAATTTAATTAGGATATTCATAATTGGTATAAAAAAGCAGAATGTCAAAGTTACCGATTTGGTTCCCCAAACAATTATTTATTAGCTTTGCAACTATTTTCAAGTTATATCTCTTGAGCATCAGTTTGTTAATGTAAAAAGAGGATATTACCAGCTAGCCTAAGGTTTTTTATTAGGAAAAATAAGAGAATATGTGTAAATTTTATTCTGTTGTTACATACTAGTATTATTAACAAGTAAAATTAAAAGAAAATGTTTTACTTGATAAGAATTCTACAAGTTTTGTTAAAACATTGAATGAATATGTACAATGGGAGATGAATAGTAGCATTTTCTTTTTATTTGCTTCCTAGTAGACTCCCTCTGGACTCTAGCTATGAACTCCAGGAATTAACATTCCAAAATCAGCAGACATGAGAAAGGCCACGTGGTATAACTAAAAGGGAAAGTACCAGGGAGTTACCTCAGAAGCAGAATATGAAAGAAATGAGAATACTATTTCATAACGGGAAGCCGCTTTTAAAAATTAAGGAGAAAAAGGACACCTTGAATAGCGCTCAGCCTATACTGTCAGACCAGTTTAAAAATATTCATGTTATTTCCGAGCCAGGGGACCAAAAGAGATCACCAGAAAATGTCTACATGCTTTCCTAATAGTATTTTCCACAAGCCACATTTAAAAAACACGTTTTGTAATTTCTAGAATGTAAATGTATCTGTGCAAGTGTTACAGCAATAGAAATAACGAGAGTACTTTTTACGACACTTTTACCTAAGGGTTTTTTACTATTCCATTTGTAAGCTGGAGGATGAAGGTTGCAACCAGGGTAGTAAACAAAGATCTGGTGTTCACATAATCTTATGTGCCGACTTAGACAAATGCACAGGTTTATTCTTCACTTTTTAGACATAAATTATTCCATGAGGCCGCGGCTTCAGACAGCAGTCTGTTAACTAACAGCTTCAGCTGCTCAGGAATTCGGTTCCCTCCCAGCTCGTCCTCCGTTCTGGGTCTCCCAGGAGCCTGGCTCACAGAAGCAGCCCAGACTGCAGGCTCATTGCAACGCTGAGCTGGCCTGGGAGGCGGGAAAGCAGGCAGCGCGGCCTCAGCGGTGGTCAGAGGGACGCCTTTCTGCAGAGGCTGTGGGCTCGGTAGCGTTGGTCAGAAGCTGCCCTGGATTTCTGGATTGCTAGCTGCGGCCTCCGCCCTTTATGCAGCAGCTCACAGGGTGCAGGCTGCCGGGGATGCAGAGCAGGGAGGAGAGAAGGGTAAGAGGGCAGAGCAGCGGGGATCCTCTGTTGCTTCATCCTTAAAGCCACAGCTCACTGCTTTCAAAAATTCTGTTTCTTAGGAGTCGCTAGCTTCAGCCCATCCTAGATACTGGACACCAGCAGGTGAGGGCCCCAGGGGGTTGTTTTAGAGACTGACCACTGAAGGAAAGAGACTGCAGACAGGTACACAGATAAATGTGTATACAAATGCTCATACATGAGAATCTCTGAATAGAAATGTGTGTTCACCTTAAGTGCATAGAAAACTGTACATTTGAAAACATACATTTATTTCTTCTAAATTAATCCTTTTAGTAGTGGTATGTTGTTCAGAGTAAAAAAAAAATCAAATTCTGCTAAAGAATGTTCTAGAAGATTCATGATACCAAATACCATTTTTAATCAGGGAAATCATCATCAGAATTGGTAGAGCAAGTAAAGAGTAGGGCTTATTTCACCATCTGCGGCCTGGCCTAGTCCTAACTGATTGGTTAAAGATAATCTTATCTTTGATTATTTATTTATACTGGTTTATGATTTTCTGAGTATCATTTTTATTTTTTCAAATATTTTTGACCAACAAAATGAAATATTTGAAAGTGTACATTTCTTCAAACATTATTTTCAAGTTATGAAGCTCTAGTGACATTTAGTAACAACTAACTAATAGCAACTAATGAATTCCTAAATAAGTCTGTGTCAGAGTCCTTTTTCATATGAATATGAAAAGTTATAAAAGATTAAAGTTTAATTTTTATTAAAATCAATAAAATGAATATAGTAGCATTTTACCAAAAAAGAAATTGAAGATAATATATTATTTTAAAAATTAATGTATTTAGTTTCCAATAGTTTTGGAAATTTTCCTGGAATTAGACAGTTAAGAATTTTCTGTGTATGAAAAATTGGAAGAAAAATGTATAAGATATACAAATATAAATTTAAACAACCTAAAAGTATCTTAGATGTTTACATAATATTCATTGTAATTTATTCTTATAAAAGCAACACACATTCTCCATAAACATTTGAAATAAAATACTGATATATATATGAGGATCCAACAAAATATGACTCCTAATGTCTGCACCCAGAGATAAACAGCTCACTTCCAGCCAGTTTTTATTATTTTCTTTTTTTTTTCTTTTATTTTTAACCAAGAACATGTATTGGTACATTGTACATATAATCATCACATTCATCACATTTATTTTGTACCTGTACATGATGCATCTTGGTTCTCCACTCTGTTCCCCACCCCTCCCCTCTGTTTCTTCCCTCCCTATTTATAGCAGGTTTATTCACATTTCTCCATAATTTCCCTATCCCTTTTCTTTCCTTTTTCCCTTCCTGCTTTTCCCCCTTCTCTCTTTCTAGTTCTCCTCTCCTTTGCATATTATCTTCCTTTTATATAATATCTATTACATAAAATAGATATATATAATATATATTATACCTCTTTGTCCTTATTTACAGTTATGGTTTCTTATATCAGAGAAACAATTCGATGTGTACTCATAAGTGTCTGATTTATTTCACTTAATAGTATGCTCTCAAGGAACATCCACTTACATACAAATGTCTATCCTTTTTTATGGTGGTGTAGTACTCCTTTTTTATGGTGGTGTAGTTTATCCTTTTTTATGGTGGTGTAGTACTCCACTGTGTAGAAAAACCACATCTTCTCTAGCCATTCATTGGTTGTTGGGCATTTAGGCTGTTTCCAAGACTTAGCTATTACAAATTGTGCTGCTATGAACATGGTTGTGCATATATCACTGTGGTATGATGATTTTAATTCTTCTGGGAAGATCCCCAGTAGGGGAATAGCTGGATCAAATGGAACCTCCAGTTGTAGTTTTTTGAGGAATCTCCATATTTTTTGAGGCATCTCCATCAGCCAGTTTTTAAAAGTGTACCAAATAAATTTATTTAAAGCTTAGCCCCAATATTTCTTTGTAGATAAATAGTAGTAACCAGAAAATGTTAATAGTAAGCAACATAGATTGGATACTTACTCTTTCTCAACACAATGTAGATTCAGCTTGTACATTGATTGACAGGAGCATTATATTCCTTTGCTTTAGAAGTTAAACCTACAACAAATTTTAATGATCTAAATATTTTGTTTCTCTGAAATTTTCTTTTGTTTATATTTCTTGTATTTCACAGCACTGTGTATGATGCTATTGGCAAACATTGCTAAGTTGCACTTCAACAATATTATACTAATTACGGTGCTTCTAGAATATTATGAAAGTATTCATTTGGCCTAGTTGTACCATGCTGGATATTATCTTTAAGAAAAAAAAAAAAAAACTAGACAGTAGCAATTTAGCCATTATACTGTATTTTCCATTAAATTTGTCAGTTAATTTACAAGTTTCTAAGAATTAAACAGATTTACTCTTAGAATTTAGTCTTTCTAAATCACTTTTCACAGCATGTATTTTGCTGTCTCTCTGAGCTTATGGCCAACGAAGTCATGTATTTTGGTTATGTCACCATTATGTAGTTTATTCCTTGCCTTTGTCCCAAATGGTTAGTTCAGTTGCACTTCCTAGATCCAAACAGAGTCACTGAATTATCTTCCTCACCAGATCTGAACTGGAAAAACCATAGAATTCAATAATCTTATCAAGTAGGGACTACCCTAAAAGTGGAGGTCGAACAGTCATTTCCAGGTTGTCCGTCAGGGAACAGCTGACAGAATGTTGTTTATACGCACCATTCAAGATGTTCTACATCTGCGGTACGTGGCTGCTGAGTCTTTAACATGTGGCTTATAAATCGAATTTTAATATTCTTTATTTTAATTAAGTTTAAGTAAATAGCCACGTGGAGGAAACAGTGCTTTACTCCCAATTTCTGACAAAGCTTAGCTGTCTGTTCCCTGCTTTCCTTTGAGTGATCTCCTCAAGCGTTATAAACAATGCTCCATTCTTATTCTTTCATTCCTGCTTGCTACTTGCATTAATTTTTTGCAACATTTTCCTAGAGAATTATTTGTTTATTTAAGAAAGTAAGAATCTGAAAAAATCACAGTATTAAATAATTTTTTAAAAAGTTTGTATAGTGATGGTATAATTTCTCTTATAACTAATTAATAGTATTTTCTCAATAAGCATACTCTGAATTATTTCATTATATTTTTGCTCTTCTTATTAAAATATTTCTACTTTTTAGCTCAAATTAATTTTCTGCCTTCTATTTTTTTTTTTTTTTACAATTTGGACAATATTCTAATATGCCAATTAGTTTTATGCCAAAAGAATTGTAAAAGGTATTTTTATCAGAAAATTCTACATAATTTTTGCAAAACAAAATATTCCAACATTACTTAAATGCTTTCAAGGAATAGTAAATAGATAGTCAAGAGAATAGATATTCAAGTTATAATTCATATCTTGTACCGTGATATCATGTCCTTGATACCAAAACTAGAAAAGAAAGTTTGAGAAAAAATTATTGGTCAGTCTCACTCGTCACTGTGTAAAATCATTATTTTTGAATGCTGTTAAATAATATATGCATGTATACCAAAACCACAAATAAGAATGCTCGAAAGGACAACATTGCCCATATTCCTAAAATTGACATCATGAAACAATGAAATTATGAAAGAAAAGTTTTCAGCATCCACATGAAAGTGTTTCGGTGGAATAAGACTCACTAAGGCTATCTTAATATTTCTGGGTAAGCAAAAGTCTAACAAGACCAAGATACCTCTGAAAAAGAAGAATAAAGTTGAAGGTCATATTCTATCAGCTAATAATAATCGTTAAAAAGCAGGGTTACATTTATACAAGACTGGGGCGGGAATAATCACATTGCCTATGGGAACAGATTAGAGAGCTTAGATAGAAGTCTATGGATTTATAAAACTTCAAATGTGACATTGCCAACTCTAGAGGGAAAGAGATACTGGTCAATATGTAAAACAGGAACAACGGTTTATCCATTTAGGGAAACATGAAGTTAACACTCATACCCAAACTCACAAACTAGCAGGAGCAATGTGAGAGTCGAGTATTTAAGAAGCATAAAAATTATTAAAACATACTTCTATGACCTTAGTACAAGAAGTAATATTACAAGCATGATAAATTTGAATACAAAATTAAGAACTTCAGTTTATGAATGTATACTGTGGAGATACTGAAGGGACAAGATACGAGCTAGAGAAAACCTTTACAGAATATATGGTCAGCAAAGGATTTGTATGCATGTGAAGACAGATACCATGCCAGCTAAACATCACGGCAAGTACCAAACAGTAGAAAATTGAAAAGAACGCACAGAAAGCAAGTCTTGCTTCTTATTCATTTACAAGATATATATGTAGTATCAAAGATACTAAATAGTTTTTGTAGGGTATTTTGCTAGGCAAAAAAGCACATAAAATTTTTTCCTAATGAAACATTTTAATCTTTGTACACAAAAAATGTACAGTAGATTTGAAAATAGTAATGCCAGGGCTGGGGATTTAGCTCAAGAGGTAGAGCGCTTGCCTAACAAGCACAAGGCCCTGAGTTCGATCCCCAGCACCCCCTAAAAAACGTTGTAAGTATCAAATGTGTTTCTTACACTCAAGGGTCAGCAACGAAGTTAGTGGGATTGTAGTTGTGATCGTGTATTTTAAACATAACAGCACCTTGTGTACCTTAAATATACACAATAAGAAATATTTAAATAAATAAAGGAATACATTTGATCTTTATTCATAGTCTTGTATTCCTGACACGTATGTCCCAAAACTTCAGAAATTTCCCGAACCAAATTAAAAGGAAAGGAACATCTTTGGATATTCATATCATCCTCATTTCAACCAGAACCACATTTATGTAAATGAAGTGACTTTTGGAAGCCCATAGGATGGAGACTAGTTGCCAGGGGAACCAGTTGTTTTCTGAGAGAATACCTTTAAGCCCAAACCCTGATCTCCTAGGGAGGAAAGAGGGCCTGGAGATGGAGATAATCACCAGAGACCAATAATTTCATTAACTATTCCTAGATAATGAAGCTTCCATGAAAATCCTACATGATGGGATTCAGAAAGCTCCACGTGATTATCTTATATTTATTTAGATTTAAACTAAAAATCTACTTAAGCATGATGTAATCAATTCCAATTGCTGCCGTAATAAATTACCTCAACCTTAATGACTCCGGACAACTGAAATTTATTTTCTCACAGTTCTAGAAGCTGTAAGTGTGAAATCTGGCAAGACTGAAGCCCTCGTGGGGATTCTAGGGGAAAATCTGTTCTCTCCTTCTTCCACCTTCAAGTGGCTAAAGCCTTCCTGGGCTTTCCTGGGTTTGACCCTACATCGCTCTGCTCACCACCTTGGTCTCATTGTGCTCTCTTGTGCACGTGTGTGTGTGTGTGTGTGTGTGTGTGTGCATGTGTGTGTGTGTGTGCTTGTGTGTGTTTTCTTCTCCAGCAGCCTCAAATCTCCCACTGCCTTTCTGTTGGAAGGGTGCTTTCACTGACTTAAAACCTACCTTGATAATTCAGAATTACTCTTTCATCTCAAATAGCCTTAACTAAATTACCTCTGCAGAGTCCCCTTTTCTAAATAAGTTTGTATTCATAAGTTCCAGGGACTTGAGGTCGATATTTTTTGTGGGATAATTTTTTTTAACCTTTCATACATCATCATGGCATCAACTACATCGAGTAAACAAACAGAAACAAATTTGTTTATAATTCGTTAAAATGAATTCCTCAAATGTACTGTATCTGACAAATTTTATAAACTTCTGTGTGAAGGGCTATATTATGGCATATCTAAACAGTATTCTGAAATCTTTTACATTTATGTCCTAATTCACAAGGTTAAAAGAATCTCCAGTGGTCGGTTACTATCTTTCCCTGTTAGTAGGTGCAGCTACATTTAAACTAGTATCAAAGGAAAGGTTTCTATTTTGTTTCTAATCATGTCTAGCGAAAAGGATTATATAACCTCTTTCAGCAACATATTTTGGCATTTCAAGCAATGAGTGTTTAAAATCTAACTCTTGAAATACAGGGCCATGAGAAATAATAGGACGTTTACAACTTCTACACTTATAACAATCAATGTAAACTATAAATAGGAGGTAAATAAAGAAAACTAGGATAATTTACCGATTTCATTCCTGTATTATTGTTGTATATAAAACTCAAATACAGGATAGAAATTTAAGAATAGTAAATAAGAATGAATTTTGATCTTGTTTTTTCTGGTTCTTCTAGAAAACAAAAATTTCATTGTAAAAATCAGCTTTATCCTGGAATGATTGAAAATATGTAAAAAGGGCTTGCAAGTTCTTTTCACTCCTGTGAGGTTTTTCTACTACCAAGACACACTGATCCAGGGAAGGGAGCAAAATCGAAAGTAAGGGCAGAAGCAAATATGGAAAGAAAAGCTAAGCACAAAATCATCTGGTTGTTCTAACTCTTAAATAATTCAGTAAGGCTGACATTTTCACTCCTTAAAATGTACATGAGAGGACAGTCATGTTATAAACTCTTGGTTATTTTATAAAAGAAATTTCATCCAGATGGAAATAGCAGCATATGTTTTATCCTGCAACATTTTCACTGATAGAGAAGCAAGATTTTATGTTTTAACAAGGCAAACATGTCTTTGTGTTCATTGTCCTCTGGATGCAGTAGTTTTTTCTGTCCCTGTTGTGTCCCACAATTTCATGATCTCTTGACATTCTGGAGATCATATCTCTAGTGGTATTGAGGCAGGAGAGTAGGGAGTGACTAGAGGCCTGGCGGGTGAGCATGGCTGCCAACCACAGAGATTTAGCTCACATGCGCCAAGTCCTGTACGGGGGGAATAATAAGAAAATGCCATCTTCAGTTCTTCTGGGCAGTGGGAGTTGTAAAAGACGGCTACCATCGACCTAACAACCGCTCATGCCTTTCACTGGCTAGTTCTGCACTCTGCAGCGTGTTCTTCTTTTCCTATCTTTAGTAGCTTTAATAAATGTAAAACCTCACTACCATTTTCATGTCTCCCGTCCGATTCTTTGTTCAGGAAGACTAGAGCCTAGAACAAACCACTGGACAGAGTGCAGCATCCCAGAACCTTGGTGACTTGTGTGGTATTTCACCCTCAAAGTGAAATAGGAAAAAAATATAGACCTAGTTGGGTGTGGGCCACCACATAAGTGAGGGGAAGCAGAAAACAGTTTTTCTACATTTCTGTGATCATATCTAGAATAAACAAGATAATGCAAGGACTTAAGCATTAATTTTTAAAATTGTGTATGACACTTTTTTATCCTTGATCATTAGTACACATTGTCTGTTGTTTCTTATAC
>PVJO010018986.1:0-35148 GCA_004026905.1 Hystrix cristata | reverse complement strand
GGACAGGTTGGGCTCCTCCACACAGCAGCCCTGTGTTCCCCCTCAATGGCATGCACAAGACCCTTCTCAACCCTTCCCTAAAATGCAGTCTGCACTCTGAGTCCTCCTCAAATCTCATTCCATACTTCAGACAAGAATGCTCCACAAATAGAAAAGAGGCACATGTTAGCCATTGTGGGTTTTTGTTAAATTTACAAGCTGTTTAATCATCCCCAGTTCTTAATTTTGCTGCTGCCATCTCTGCTGTTTTAGCAGAGGTGATGAGTCTTGGTTTGTGAGTCACTATTAAGACATCCTTGACAGCCGAGTCTGCGACCCAGTGCAGTAAAGACACTGCCAGAAGAACATTTTATGGACCATTTAGCACACATTTTTAAGACCAGCTAATATATTCCCTGGAATATTCTTTTTGTTTGTTTTCATTTTGAAGATAATTACTTCTGGCCACATTTTTCTCTGAGGCTGTATTAAACTATTGTTTTCATTGAAGATACACTTGGCAGCATCTGAGATTTTTGACCTTTTATTTGGTTATCTTCTAAACTGTATCTCCTATTCATTGCCCTGACTAAAAATATTTAAGTGCAACCAACATGTATGGTCATTTCACACTTTAAAGTTTATGCAAAATTTGGTACTACTAAGAAAACAAAATTTACAGATTTAGTTACCATGTCATTGCTCACAAAATCCTCGAAGGAAATGTAACCATTTACAGACTTTGTTGGATCCAGAAGTGTTTGCTTGGGTTTTACTACTCTGACTCTTTTAAAAGAAAATCCAACAAAATCTATAGGAGACCCTACTAGATCCTATAAATAAGGGACAATAAAAAGCAAGCATTAGAAGAATAGCTCTATTTCCACTGGTAGAAGGAGTAGGGCCACAAGACTTGTCCCAGTGTCCTAAGTAGGCCACTGAAGTAGCTAATTGCCCCTGCAGTCAGGACATCAGATAGCCGTATATACGTGGGATTAAGTTACTGTCTCTGTTAAGGACTAAAAGCAAGAAAATAAGACTGGTCCATGCATCTAGTAGCTTTTGCATTTCCTTTGTCCCTCACTAGTAGCCCAGTCTGAGATGAAAGAAGGGAGGAGAAGTCTTAGTTATATAATTCTGCAACATTTACAGAGTTTTTAGAGTCTACACACTGTATGCACAAATACAAACCTGGAATTGTGTTTCTATTGAACAGAAAATTAACATTAATAAATATTCTAAACAAATTACTTGTATACCTTCAGTGGCAGCACAAATTATCAAGTTCTCTTTGCCTGGTTGTCTGCTGGATTTGCTCCAGGATCAACACCATCCCTTGGCCCATCTCTAAAAATCAGAGAAGGGCTTTCTTGGGAGGGATTCAGTGACCAGTGTCCCGGGGGCACTTCAATAATGAGCCCCAGGGTCCTGGAGCTTATGGAAGTTACATATCTTGTGAACAGTCAGAAATCAATCAGAGGGTAGAGTTTTCCAAACTGGAAAGAGGGGAGTATGGAATTCGTGTCAGTAGAGTAAATCAACCCAACTAGCCAACATAAAGCAAAGAAGGGGGTTTCGGGGAGATCACACATCCACCCCAGAAACATACGATGTGGCAGCATAAGGCCATTTCGGTAGCCTAGGAAACAGTAATATCCCCGGCACAGGGATGCAGAGCCAAGAATGGGCTGTCATCTTCTCCAGAAACTGCTGCCTATCACTTCTATTCGTCTTTGCAAAACACTCCTTTTCTCCATCCTCACAGGAACCTGCACTTCCCACCACCCTTCATTTTACAAAGTGTCCAACATACTATACTGGAAGTGGTCCAGTGGCAGGATTTATTTCTTTATCATAGCAGCCCTGCCATCTAGCAGACATTGGCACAGACTAGGCACTCAACAAGTGTTTGATGGATCAACGAATGAGTGAATTTTCAAGTCTCATTCATCAGACACATTGTTGGCATCACTTAGGAAGCAGCCCCACGGAGCTCATCTAGAGAGCTACAGGCTCTGGATAAATGAGGCTGTTGGACACCACCAGAATTCGCAGTCCAAGCAACCAGGGTCGTGCGTCATGCATGTGGAGAGGAAGACTGGAGACCAAGTAATCACTGTCATCCTGTAAGAGGCTTCTCTAATTCTGCCAGCTCCCCCAGCCCAGCCAGTGCATCCTCATCAGAGTCCGGCACAGTGCCCTGCATGGCAGCGTAGGTGCTTGATGAATAGTTATTAGGAAAAAAAAATGAATGAGTAAGAAACCACCTTAGCACTCTCTTCTCCTTCCAAGCTAACCCTTTGAAAAAACAATAGAACTTCATAGCTACTGCTTGCAGGAAACGTCAGCGGTCACTCGGAAAGGGAGGCAGGAAGCGCCGGGTTCTGATTGGAACCTGGCACTGGGCACATTAATGCCCTGCCAGTTGGTTTGGCGTGCACAAATGAGACAATTTATGCAAACTTTCCTATACCGTGATTGCTTCTTTTCGTGGGGGCAGGACTTTGCCACCACCCCAACTCCACTGCCACTTGGACAACTCTCAGGCTTGGCTAAATATTAGCATCGCTCGAGTTTTATGAAATCTCTGGACCACATCCTGGACCAATGACAAGAGAATTTCTGGAGGCAGGACCCACGCTCCCTGGGTGACTCCAGTGAGCAGCCAAGCTCAAGAAGTGTTGCCATCCTCGCCGTCTATCAAGCTGCCCCTCACATCACAGGCCATCTGTTCTGTCGCAGCCCCTTCTGTTTTCTCCTGGTTCTTATCTCTGAATATTCATCGCCAGTGTTTCTACCCTGATTTAGAGAGCTGGAACAAGATTCTGCAAGATTTCGTAACTCATGGCAGCACAACAAACGCACCTACATTTCCTTGGAAGGGCACATGTGTTGGTGTGTATATATAGACGTTTTCTGCCCAGAGTTTAACTTAGCTTTAATTATTTTTTCGTGCTCAGAAAAATTGCACAGACTTCAGTTTCTAAACGGAACAGTTTAGGTTTGTGGCGAATCTTTTCCACCCTCTAGTGGTGCTTTGGAGCCACATCAGTTTCGCTGCCAGCATCAAAGAATCAAGACCTCTGGAGTCTTCAGCTCTTTGCTGCTGTCTCTGCTGCTGTACCCTGGACAAGGCACTTTACTCTCATGAAGAAAAGAAGCCATCAATGTTCAACCTAGTCCTCAGCCTTTTGCTGGTCCTCCAACAAGCTATCTAACAACACCAGTAAGAACAGGCCACTCACTTCACAAAGGTTTATTGATCATCTCCTGTAGACCAGGCACATGTAAGTGGAAGAGCCCTGGCACATCAAAGTACGTTAAAAACAAGACAGTGGGAAGGTGTTATAATTAGGAGCTCAACCCTTCAGTCCGTAGTACTAGCCGTTTAACATCAAGCAAGTTACTTAACCTCTCTGTGCCTCGATTTCCTTATCTGCAAAATACAGATAGGAATAGTACCTTTCTTAAAGGATTAGTCTACAAAACAGTAACCATTTGATGATCATCTTAATCACTAAATATTTTTAAAGGTCCTAGTATTACTATATAATGGTTTGCTCAAACACTCTTTTCTATCAGGCAATATATGAATCATGTTCTGTTGAGTTTTTTTTTGTTTTGTTTTTTTAAAGTACCTAAGAGATCTCCAAGGTCTTCTACCTCTCCCCAAGCCCAGTTCATGGGTTTTCATTTATTTCTGGCTCCATGGAAATTCTTCATAGTACTTATCTAGACCAGGAGTTGACAAATTACAGGACGAGGACAAAATCTAACCCAAGTCTTACATTTGTAGTTAAAGTTTTATTGAAACATATCTACACTCATGTACTTATTGTACCATGTCTTCTATCACATTACAACAGCAGAGTTAAAGAGTTTCAACATAAATCACACAACCTGCAAAGCATAAAATATTTACTACCGGATCATAACAAAAAAAAAGGTCTCTACCCCTTGTCTAGACTTTGAGTCCCTCAGGATTTAGGTCCAGAGATATTGGACCGAAAATCAGCTTTCCCTCTTCTTCCTGCAGACCATGATGTCCCTAGCCTAAGCTCCCCTCCCTTCTGTTTCTTATAATTTTTAAAAAGCTTTAGTGGGCTGGGGATTTAGCTCAAGTGGTTAGTGTGCTTGCCTAGCAAGAACAAGGCCCCGAGTTCAATCCCCAGCACTATAAATAAATAAATAAATAAATAAATAAATAAATAAATAAATAAAAAAAAACAAAAAGCCTTAGTATCTCAAAAGCAATCTCTTGGGCAGGGAAACAAAATGAAGAATTAGAAGGCCTTTTGGATTTAGAGTTGAGAGCTATTTTTACACGTTTTCTGCAATTGCCAACGCCTTTGTATTTTTCATATTTTTCCCAAAGTCTAGAATTACAGTGTTGAACTCGGGGTTTCATTTCATCCCCAACTAAGCAAAAAAGGGCCTTCTCTCCCTTTCTCTTCTCAGAGACTAATATGTAGTTTTTGCTCATGATTCTAGCTGAGAAATATACGTAAAGCAACACTGACAAACACCACTGAGATGAGTGGTATCTCCTGCGTGTGGGGAGAAGTTAGCAGAGGGCCCAGGATTCTCTGATAAAAGGGAAGAGACTACAGTCCTTGGGAGGTGGAGAAGCCAACTAGCCTGGAGCTGGTTCGCAGAGGCCACCCTGGGAGAAGGCTGGTGGGCAAGCGGAAGGGTGCACAGCATTCCCAGCATGGACTCTGTGCAGGCGAACAGCGTCAGAGAGGGCTGGAGCAACTCCCAGTGGAGGAGTCACTGGTGTGAGCAGACTAGAGATGCCCTCACGTTTACAAAACTGTCTGCACCGCATTCCCCTGGGATGGAGCTGGCTGCAGCTGCAAAACCACGCACCTTGGCCATGACAATAACTTGGCCCTTGTTAGTATGTCTTTGGGACAGACTACTTAACCTCCAGAGTTTTCACTCAAAATAAACATGGGAAGTTCTTAGAGTGTTAAGTCAACTTAATGCAGATAAAGTGCTTAGCATGTTGCCAGCCACCCCAAAAGCCACACCGAGCAGTAATTCGCAGAGGGCAGTGCCCACGTCTGCTCGGGTCTGCGCCCTCCCATCCAGCTCTGGTCCAACGGGTGGAGGCTGCGTGCGCAGGCCACCTTCATCGCCTTTTAGAGAGAGAGACAGTCTAGGCCATCCCAGGTTTGACCCACCTGGAGGAATGAGGCCATGCTGCAGGGGCAAGGATGACAAGAGTGGACGTTCAGAGAGGCCTTCTAGACTTCACTCGGCCTCCTTTGCTTTCTGCTCTCTACCTTCTGATTTGGGCCATGATTTGGTCATGGTTTTGGTCTTGTTTCAGAAGAAGTTAGAGGCGATAGGGTGGAGAGAAGAGGCTGAGAGCATAGGTAATGTGAGTTTTTGCATGCCTGACCCTTGCAGCCAAAGGTCTTCTCTTCCAAGGGCTCATCCTGGAAAGGCTGAAGCAGCCTGGAGCAAGAAAGTGTCCCTAACTTCTGCCCCACCTGGAGTAGACCTGCCTCATGGGGATTGTGGAAGTGTTCTAGCAGTCTCCTGGGAACAGAAAACTGCTACACGTTTTGGGTTTTCTCTGTTTTTATTTCATGTATTTGGTTTTCATTTTTAATTTTGTTTGGGGTTTGATCGTTGTTTTTTAAAATGAAATCTTGCTACACTGGTCAGGCTGACCTGGGCTCGAGTGATCCTCCTGTCTCAGCTTCCCAAGTAGCTGGAACTATAGCTTTTATTCTTTTTTAAGACTTTAGCCATATGTTTTCTTCCCTATTTTCTTGATGGTCCTGTAATACTATAAAACGCATTCTGCCAAGGTAATTATCATGCTCTCAAGATCCCTTTTTCTCCTACTCTTAAAAAAAAAAATCCCTTTTTCTTTGTTCTGGACAGTTTCATTTTTCTATTAGCTCTCTCTTTGCACCTGCTGCTTACCAGGTTACAGTATCATTCATTCCTTCATTTTCCATGTTTTTGCCTTTCTCCTTATCTTTTATAGTGTTGTCTTATTATTTGCAACTCAGTTGCTCTGTGAGATCCTATTCCTTTAGTAACTTAAGGAAAAAGATAGTCTTACACTTTCACAAATTTAGAAGCTTGTCCTATTAAGTGCATGAACGTTTGTATTACCTCACAGTTTCTTGCACTGTGGAGGGGAGGTGAAGGATGCACGCCCTCTGAAATGTGCCCAAAGAACTTTAGTCTGTCTTAAGGTGGTTTTGGGGAAAGATCTCTGCAGGAGTTTGCCTGCGACAGAACACAAACTTCAAACAATTGTGGAGCACGCTGTCCACATTTATTTCTTTGGCAGGCCTTTATTTATCATCTCATGCTTGCCAGGGATTGTGTGGGCTGCTAGGATTGTGTGGCGCTGGCACCCACCACCACAGACAGCTCGTGGCAGTGCATTTGGGGCCTCAGAAGGGTCCCTCAGTGGGAAGTGCTGGGCAGTTCCTGAGAAGACCACAACTGAGCCTAACCTGGATGAGTGAGCACTTAGGTAGAGTACAAAGAAAGAATCCTGAGGTAAGGAAACCCAGAAGGGCTCAAGCAGGGGGATGGAGAGATGAGTCTCTGGAGTTGGAAGGGTTGGTGCTCTCCCCTTCTGTGACCCCTGCCCTCCTTGTGGGACCACCCGGTCCCCACAGGCGAGCATGTGGACAAACAGACCTCACGTGTTCATTGAGCTCCGCACTAAGTGTCGGGCTAGGAGGAGTAGAGATGGCATGTGCAGATGGCCCCACACAGTCAGGGAGGAGGCCAGAATAGAAGCAAATAATGTACTGTGGGGTGCGTTGGGTATGACATAGAGGGTGACAGGTGTATCCTGTCAAAGTTCCATTGAAAAGTGACTTTAGAGTTGATTTTTTAAAGCATTGTAGGACTTCAGAAAAAGGAAATAGCATATGCAGATAAATGAAGCATGGGACTGGCATGTAACTCAGTGGTAGAGCACCATGTGGGAGGTCCTGGGGTCCATTCCCAACACTAAAATAAAAAAAAAAAACACTCTACTTTACATACCCATCATCACATGGCTACACTGAAATAATATAAAAGATGATCAAGATGTTTAATATTGACCAAAATAACAAACATTGATCAAAACTATAAAATACAGGTTTTCATTTAATTTGGTTAACTGATAAATATTAAGTTATGTACTTAAAAGTGAAATTATTTAAAGTCTGCATAAAGGGCTAGAATGTGATATTATCTACCAAATGCTTCAAATGTAGCTCCTCTTAAATATCTCTCAAAGAAAAATAGAAAAGCATTTTGCAAACTGACAAAAGATAAATATCCAGGCCACATAAGCAACGTAAAAGAAACCAACGAAAAGCAAATAATTCAGCTTTAAAATATGAAGAAGACAAAGGATTGAAGAAACACTTCTCAAAAGAAAGTCAAATGGCAAAAAAATTTATGGAAAAAAAAGTGCTCAGCTTCATTACTCATCAGAGAAATGCAAATCAAAACCACAGTGCAATATCATCTCACCCAGTTAGAATGGCCATGGTCAGAAAGACAAAACGTAACACATGCTGATGAGGCTGTGAAGAAAAGGCCGCTCTCACGTATGGTTTGTGGGAATGTAAGTTAGCACAGCACTATGAAGAACAGTGTGAAGTTTCCTCAGGAGACTAAAAATGGATTTACCTCATGACCCAGCTGTCGCACTTCTGGACAGATAGATACATAGATAGATAGATAGATAGATAGATAGATAGATAGATAGATAGATAGATAATCTGTTGTCACTGCACTATTCACAATACCTAAGATATGGAATCAACCTAGATACCCATCGGTGGACAAATGGATAAGGAAACTGTGGTACACATACACAATGGAATACAATTCAGCTCTAAAAAAGAATGCTTCCATCATTTGCAACAAAATTGATGGAACTGGGGCACATTATGTTAAGTGAAGTAGGTTAGACATATCAGAACAAGTACAACATGTTTTCTCTCATATATAAATGTTAAAAACAAAAAAAATTGTTTGGAATGAATAGTGGTGATTGCTAGATGTTGGGGAGGCCAAAGGGAGGGTAGGCGAATGGAAGTTGAATAACAGGTACTCAAGCACAGTTAGAAGTAATAAGGTGTAATATTTAACAAAATAGTATGGTAACTGTTACATATTTTACAAACGAATAGAAAAGAGTATTTAAATAAAGACTCCAAGCACAAAATAATGATAAGGAGATGAAAACATTAACTACCCTGATTTGATCAGTACTTATGTACATGTATGCTGATATAATCACACTGTCCCTCATAAATATGAACAAGTATTACATGTTAATGAAAACTCTTGATTGATGTAATTGAAAACATCGATAACCACAAGAACCCAGGAACTACAGAAGGATATATGAAGACAATTTTTCCTGTCTACCCTAGCATCACTGGCTACCTTGAAGATGGCCAAGAAGGGTTCTGGACTGTTAGATTAGCTTCTCTAGTTTTATTCGAACTAGGACTCAGACTGGAGGGTGTTTTCTTTATTGCTTTTTTTCCATCCCCCTCCTGTTCAGCAAGTATTTCCTTTTACTATGTCAGAAACTATACCATCACAAGCACCGATTTTGAATAGAAGATACCTTTCTATGCCTTTCCCTAACTGACCCTGGGGTGTTTAGAAACAGATATTTACATATCACTGAGGACCGGAAAAGTCACAGGTCAGGTATTGTCCCCAGTTTTTTAAATATAGTAAATGGACCCCCCACCCAGTGAAACCTAAATGACAGCAAACAAATTTGAAACAAAAGCTAAATACCCAAGAGATTAAATTAAAACACAGATTTCATTAACTTTCTGCTGATTATTTTTGCTTACATATCTTTGAGGGGGGAAAAAATCTATCTTGAATGAGGAAAAGATTGGTGAAGAAAATGCAGTAGAAAGAGTAAGAATGTTAAGTAATCTAATAATAATTAGGAAGCAATTAATTTGAAGCTAATACAATTAGAAGACAGAGTTTGGGCTTTATAACCCATAAAACAACTTGGATTCATTGAAATAAGCTATTGTTTAAGATAGACAATAAGTATTTTCTTTTTAAACTCTAATCATTCTGATCTTTCCACTATTCACCAAGGGATCATAAATTTTGGATAAGGCCTAGTTGACTGATTCCCAGTCCACTGTCTATGAGTGTGATAATAGGCGTCTATGAGCCATTTACTAGTTGAAAAATTCCAGTAGTATAACTTTCACCTGCAAAAAGGCTAAATGGACTAAAATATTAGGTTTCTTTGATTTCATCATGAGCTTTATGACATTACTATGGTAACTGGTTATCTCAGGCATCATGGCAGTTGCTGATGAAATACTGTTTTGAAACGTGGGATTCATGTCAGGGGAGGCATTGTAATAAGAGATACCTGATTCTGAAAAACTTAGATACCCAAGCTTAGTCGATATGTGTGTTGTATTTAAAGTAAAACAAACTGGGGCTGGGGATTTAGCTCAGTGGTTAGAGTGCTTGCCTCAAAAACACAAGGCCCCGAGTTCGATCCCCAGCACCGAAACAAAAAAAAGAAAAGAAATTTAGCGAGCTAATCCAACAGTGTAATGCAGAAATGATTTATGAAGATTTCCAAAAATTTCCATACTAGAGTAAATTGCTTTGGGGAGAATAATAATGTTTTATGAACAAATTTGTATCATACAAATGCATGTAGTTACATAAAAGACCGTTTGAAGAACTTTTCTAATTTTTATATTTATTTGTTTTATATATTCTATATATATATATATATTTCATATTAGTAATCCAGAATAATGTGACTCCTTTTTGGTATATTGGCACATGCATATTAGCCTTTCTATTTTTTAAGGGTTTTTATCGCTAAGTGTTATATTTTGAACTTCTGGGGTCACGCAGAAATGGTAGAATTATATTTAGACTTATGATTTAAATTCAGGGTTTCAGTGAACATTTAAGAAGTATGTTTAGTCACTTTTTTAGTCTGTTTTTGTACTTTTAAGGTGTGTCTCACAGAGATTTTTCGAATTGTCCTCTGTAATCTCAGGCTTTTCTGTTACCCTTGTGTAGGCACCTCAAATAATTTGATGCTGGATTTTTTTCCCTCCAGAATTTCTTATATTTACCAGTAAAACATTTTGGTAACTTCTTTTACCAAAATTTTGAAGATTAATGTGTAATATGTTGTTCATACAGAATTATGAAATTTCATGTTGCAAAACGAAAGTTTAAGGAAACATTGCGCCCTTACGACGTAAAAGACGTCATTGAACAATATTCTGCTGGTCATCTGGACATGTTGTGTAGAATTAAAAGCCTTCAAACTCGGTAAGCAATGAAAATGCTCTTCGTTGTAAAGGAATGGGCATGGAAATTACTCTATCTAGGAGGAACTTCTCTTTAGTAAACAAAATCTGTAAAGTCTGTATTTATAATTCACTTTTAGTGGCAACTAGACTTTGACTTTTAACATAGATGGAAATTGGGCATTCAAAGCCTCTAACTAAGTTGCTTCCTTTTGAAAATGGACAGTGTTCACTCATGCCGCTCTTAGGCTTGTCCAGAGGATTGAGAGGGTTAATATATGAGATGGAATCACCTGGGCATAAAGTGCTTGGTGAAGATCAGTGGCGGCGGCTGCTGATGTTTGAATTATTACTGCTGTCCCTGTTTCTGTCATTGTCAGAGCCCTTCAGCAGTGAGCTGAGCTATCTCCTTCATTCGACCTTCCCAACTATTCAGCTCATGAAGATAAACCTTTCTCTTCTCTGAACTCCTGCAGCATTAAAGGTTACTACAATGCATAAGAGCACTCATAGCTCATAACCTCGGGAGAGTTGGAGACAGGTGTCAGAGAGCTGACACTTGGCCTCTGTATTGTTCCTTGGTTCGCGCCAGTTTGCTCCTCTTGCTCTCACTAAAACCAGGCCCTTCGCTCTGTTAGTGTCATGCACAGTGACAGACATACAGTGTTCTTCCAGTAAGCATTATGCTGAATGATTAAAATGAACGAGTTCAGTGCTGAACTGCTACAGAATTTACAATTAAGCTTGACTTTCTAGCTTGTGCATATTCTCCCAATTCAAGTTCCAAAAAGCAACAGTTTTCTTAGCTGCTTATCAGCCACATATCATCCTCATTAAGTAATCTGCTCTATTGATGCAAAATTGTCATCATTATGACTTTTCATGCTGTTAAGTGATTGAATTCAGAACCGCCTGATCTCAGGAGACTATTTAGGACAGCTTTGCCTCCAGAAGATCACCCATGAGTATATTCGTCACGGAACCAGAATTCTAGGAAAATGAATCTCATGTGTAATCTCATGTTAAGAAACAAGCTCATCAGCTGGAACCCAGTCGCCTTTATTCCATCTTAAATAAATTAAAGATACTCGTATTTAATTTTTCTTTTCAAAACATTTACTCTGGCCAAGGCATCTGCAGCGTCAGCATGTGTAATTAGATATGCTCCTTCTCTGGTAGGGTTGATCAGATTCTTGGAAAGGGGCAAATCACATCAGATAAGAAGAGCCGGGAGAAGATCGCAGCAGAACACGAGACCACAGATGACAGCATGCTCGGCCGGGTGGTCAAGGTTGAAAAACAGGTACCACTCAGCCGCCCTCGTGAACCCGTTAGCAGTTTGTTTTTAATCAAAACTGACTATAAGCAAGTGAGTGTCTTAACAATAATCCATTTTTAAGGAATAAAGTGAAGAAAGAGTGAGTGAAATTAGATCTTCCTTGTGTATGAAGAGTGTTCTCAAGACACCTGTAGAGCTCCACGCAAGCAATAGAAAATGTTATCTCATTAATGAATTCTTTCCTGGCAGCAACTATAGATTTCCAACAGGAAAAGAGTAAAGGATCTATATTTCATTTCTATTTTGGTTATTTGCACTCTTTCAGGTCACCCTTTTAAAAGCAAGACAAAACCTTATCATAACTATGACAAGCACTGAATGTTTGCTAACCTTGAGGCTGTATCTTCTCGTACAAATATAATTTTCAAGAAATCAAATTGCTCTCCCAATGGAATCATAAACATTCCAAGTATTAATTCTTGTTTTTTCCAAGTACTAATTCTGAAGTACTTTGTACCGTGATTTTTAAATTCAGACTCACCTAGGTTGACACTCGTGGCCTTTATTTCATTGTATAAAAATTCAGTAGAGTTCCAGGAAGGCAGTCAGTAGAGTCAGGAGAAGCAACCTGATTGAGATGGCAGGTTGCATTTGATAGTGCTTACATGGCATGTTAGAGCATCGACTGCCCATTTTAAAGAAGCAGAAGGAGGGGCGCCAGAGGGGGTGGTACGGAAGCCAGGACGTCCCTCTCCAAGTCTCCTCCTCTGGCCCCATCTGGACAGATGCAACCTTCAATGTGAGTCGAAGCTGCATCATAATTTATACTTGTGATTTATTTAATTGTATCAACACACTCGTTTCACATTTTTTAATTCCAGAAGTGAAATCAGTTTTTTAATTCCAGAAGTGAAATCAGTTCTTAATAACAGGTTATCTCTCTGTGTGTCCTTCTCCCCTGCTCTCAGGTCCAGTCCATCGAGTCCAAGCTAGACTGCCTGCTGGACATCTACCAGCAGGTCCTCCGCAAGGGCCCTGCTTCTGCGCTCACTTTGGCTTCCTTCCAGATCCCGCCTTTTGAATGTGAACAGACATCCGACTATCAAAGCCCGGTGGACAGCAAAGACCTGTCCAGCTCGGCACAGAACAGTGGCTGCTTAACCAGATCGGCCAGCGCCAACATCTCACGGGGACTGCAGTTCATTCTGACGCCCAACGAGTTCAGTGCTCAGACCTTCTATGCGCTCAGCCCTACTATGCACAGTCAGGTGACACAGGCGCCAGTGAGTCAGAGCGACGGCTCCACAGCGGCGGCCAACAACATTGCAAACCAAATCAGCGCGGCGTCCAAACCTGCCGCCCCAACAACTTTACAGATCCCGCCTCCTCTCCCGGCCATCAAGCATCTGCCCAGGCCAGAGACCTTGCACCCAAACCCCACAGGCTTACCGGAAAGCATTTCTGATGTCACCACCTGCCTTGTTTCCTCCAAGGAAAACGTTCAAGTTGCACAGTCCAACTTGACCAAGGACCGTTCCCTGAGGAAAAGCTTCGACACGGGAGGAGAATCTCTGTTGTCCGTCCTCCCCACGGTGCCCAAGGACTTGGGCAAATCTCTGTCTGTACAAAACCTGATCAGGTCGACAGAGGAACTGAACTTACAGCTTTCAGGGAGTGAGTCAAGTGGCTCCAGAGGCAGCCAAGATTTTTACCCCAAATGGAGGGAATCCAAATTGTTCATAACTGATGAAGAGGTGTGTGCCGAAGAGACAGAGACAGACACTTTTGACGGCACGCCACAGCCCGCCAAGGAAGCCACCTTTGCGTCGGACTCTCTAAGGACTGGAAGATCTCGATCATCTCAGAGCGTGTGTAAGGCAGGAGACAGTTCGGATGCCCTCAGCTTGCCCCATGTCAAACTGAAATAAGCTCTTCATTTTCTGTCTAAACATAGTGGTTCCTTTAGCCATACATATCATTGCATGAACTATTCTGAAAGCCCTTCTAAAAAGTTGAAATTGCAAAAATCAGGAAGAACGTGAAAGGCAGTTTCTCAGCCCGTTATCTTTTAATTGCATGAAAATGCATGTTTAGGGATGGCTGAAATTCCAAGGTGCATCGACATTAACATTTAGTAATGTACCTTGAGTTTAAAACCCTGAGATACCAAACGCTGCTAATGCTACAGGGTGTGTGAAAGTGAAGATTAGATCATTGAGAAGATCGGACACTGTATTTTGAAATGTGGCAGTAAACGCCTTCAAATTTCAGGCATTTCTGCCTTGTGACTAAATACAAAATACATTTTCAAAATTAGGTCATGATGTATATTTAAATATAATGGCTATCAACAGCTGCTAACAATGTATCAAGTAAAGCAGAATTGGGGAATAACAGAAACGGCTGCTTCTTTCAAGATTATTTTTGCCAACCCATCCCCACTCGGTCATTTTATTATTAATGTAATCTGAATGTCACTTTGTGTGCTCTTGGTGATGTAGCGCTGTGGCAAGCAATTTTGCACATCATTTTCATGTCGTCCTTTATGACAAGAATGTTTTCAATTAGAAAATGTGCAAAGGATGGAATTCGGGGTCAATAGGGCAAACAGACTCACTAGTGGACATATTTGACTCTGTGGAAACATATTCCCTAATGGCACAGTCAGTTCCAAAATTGGTCAACTTCTACACACGCGTATGAACAGAGCTGGTGTGACTGGGCTGGTTTCTCTGAAGAGGCGTCAACCTCAGCCTAACCCGAGCCTGTTGACGGCCAAGGGTGAGAAGCGGTTCTCACTTACCCAGCACGCAGGCAGTACCCTGGGGAAGGGGATATTTAAGTGGGACTGAGAGAGGAAAGCTTGGAAAGAATCCAGAAACAACACCAGGAAGTAGGCAAAGCTCAGAAAACAACTTTCCCCTCGAAGACTGAAGGGGAGAGAAACAAACCAAAACAAAAGAACTAGATATTTTTAGAAAATGATACTTGCTAGGGAATTCAACTACCTAAACATCCCTTATTCTTATATACAGACAGAGATTTTGCAAAGTATTTATTTTTTAATATGCCCTGAATGTCTTTTACTAATATGTCATACATTTTACATATGAAAGACTAAAGTTAAACTTCTTTTACTTTTTATACTATAACGAACACTTTCTATTCTCCCCAAGAAAGGTGTCCCGAGTCTGAAATTACCAGTTCTGTTTCCTGGTATAAATGTTTATAATTAAAAGCCAGATGGCACTGGCAAGGTCTGCAAATCGAAGCACTTAATGTTTCATGGCAGCAAAAAGAGCAAGGGAAAATGGAAAACATGTTTATCAGAAAACAAGCAACACTGGCTGCTTGTTAGCTATCAGCCTCACTGTCTCAGGCTGTGGGAATTTGGGTCTAAGTAATGGCATGAATAAGGCAAGGAGAGGAGAGAGCATTTCAACTAGGCTAAACCCAGCCACAGGACTCAACAAAAGAAGACTGCTTTCCATGGAAAGCATTAGAGTTGCCGCCAAAAAATTCGCCAGGGGCCAAGGAGGAGGAGCAGACACAGCATTGGGCTGCTCTAGGAAAGGAAGCCCCGAAATCCACCAACACACCCCAGCTCTCTCCCCACCAAATGTACTCGCTCAGTCACTATTTTGCTTTAGCATTTCACTAGGCCTTAACCAGCCTCCATCCCCGAGTAAACCAATCATCCTCTCTCCTAAAATGTGCTTCTCAGCCTTCTAAAATGTTTGTCCCTTTTGCCGAAGTGTGTTCTTAAAAGCTTCCTCTCCCTATTTCACTTGGATTCTAACATACTCCACTGGAGTGTGTCATTCAGAATCTTCTGGGCCGCTGGAATGCTCCACTTAAAAAGATCGTGCTAAGCATTTAAAGCAATTTTCTTCGTTTTCCAGACACAGAAGTTTAGTTGATTATTAAATATAATTTTTCACCTACCCATGTCTCTACTTAACCTTGAATTGTGATACGCCCTCCCGAGGACGTTGCTCACGAAAACACACACGCGCATGCGTGCGTTCACACACTGACCTAAAGCCAGACACCTGCCTCCTGCTTGGCAGGTCTATACAAATAACAGCCATGAAAGAGGAAAGAGGCAGCAACTTCTGTGTAGCACTGATTCTTGGACATACTCTGTCTCGGGTCAAACCCCACTGGCAGCAGGAATTGTGAATGTATTGGGGACCCCCTCTGAGGCCTCGTTAGACCTCAAACAGCATCTGTAGTTCATCCAGCGTTGCTGGAGACCGAAGATTCAGAAATAAAGCCTGCACCCATCACTGAGGTCTTAGTTTTAGCAAAATGTGATAAGCCATGTCGTGGAAAACTTGTATTATTGAAGCCATGACCATTTGTGTCTATCTCGCTCTAGCACAAAAACTCTCGGGTGGTAAAAGACGGTGAGAAAACTGTAAGGTTCTGTTTGTGCCACTCTCTGTAGAAACAAAAAGGGTGTCCCATTTACACTTAGCAAAGTCCCATTGGTCAATCCAAATGGTGTCTTGAAGCACAATTTAGCTGAGCACTGAGTAGCCACATGCTTTCTCAGTTCAAGTTTGTCTGCATCCTTCAAAATGTAGGGATGATCAAGTGAATACTTACTTAATTACAAATATCCCATGTGTGAGGTTCACTAAAAATTTTGCTATGTCTGATGCAATGTTGGCATTTTGTTCGACTAAGCTAATATCTGTGGATTGCAAGTTTTGTTTAAAGTAAGACATTTTGCTGAGTTTTTAAATCTCTATCTCTTGTTCTAAGGTGCCTTTATCACCTCCCATTGATTTAGTGACTCTGAAAGTTCTTAATTGGAAAGTCAAAAAAACTTTACAGAGAGGAGGAAATCAGGCACAAAGAGACTAAGTCTCACACCCATCTGCAAAGCAGAACTATAAACAATGAAGAAAACTGGGCAATTAAATAAATGGATCACTGCATTCAAACAAATTAAGGAAATACCATGAGTATGTTCTCTCCCCAGAAGCTGATATTTTTTGCCTTAAATAACCTGGTTGTGTTTATGTAAAAGAAACTTAATTTAATATAATTATGTGCATTTAAGTGCGCAGTTCTAAAAGTCATGTACAACAATGCAATTGTCTGTTTCCTGAAAACAAATAAGTCAGGAATAGCATATCCATTTCAAGCTACTATGTAATTTCCTTTGCTCTCTTTTACTGGGATTATTTGTTTTAAAATAAAACATTAAAAAGATGTCTATAAAATAGCTAGTGTGACTATTTTTATCTAGAGCAAACTGGTTGGTTCCAAACTGACTGGTCAAGTCAACCAAAATGACTGTGTATAGATTTGGGACTAAAATATAAAAATTATCTTGTCGTTGCTAAAGAAATCCTTGGTAATTTGGGAACCAGGAAGATTTGCATATCTTTTTGAAGATTTCATAAGAAAAATTAATTCATTTCGTATAGATCATAATGTAGGTACTAGCTCATATGAGTTTTGTGTTAACTATGTATTGAGTATCCCTCATCAGAAATGCTTGGGACCGGAAGTGTTTTGGATTTCAGTTTTCTCAGATTTTGGAATGTTTGCTTGTACATAATGATGTATCTTGAGGACGAGATCTAAGTCTAAACACAAAAGTCACTTATCTTTCATGTACACCTTGTATGTAAAGCCTGAAGATGATTTTAAATAATGTGGGTTTGGTACTGGAGATCAAAGCCAGGGCCTTGCAAAAGCCAGGGAAGCAGCCCACCACTGAGCTGCACCCCTGCTCTTTATATACTATTTCAAATAGTTTTATACATTCAACAGTGTTTTGTGGTATGGAATTTTCCATTGGTGGTGGTCATGTCAGCACTCAAAAAGTCTTGGATTTCAGACCTTTTCAGAGTCAGATACTCAGATTAGAGACACCCAACCCGTATAATAAAAGAGTTTGCTAAACACATGATTAAAAAATGGAGACCAGGGGATGGGGATTTAGCTCAGTGGTTAGAGTGTTTGCCTTGCGAGCACAAGCCCCTGAGTTCAATCCCCAGCACAAAAAAATAAAATAAAATGGAGACCAGGTGGGTGCCCAAATCCTGCAGCCGTGGTGCAGCTACCAAGAACTACCATTGTTAGCACCTACTCAGCTCCGCCTTAGTAGGGGTGGGCTTCTCCCCCAAAAGGGGTCATTTCCTTTCTTCCTTAAAAAAAAAAAATCCCATTGTTTCTGTTGTAATACCAACTCCTCTTTATTTTACTCTGTACCTGAACCTCACTTAGACACAAACCACTGTCATACAACTCATAATAATGGTTCCATTAACACCAGACCATGTGTATGACAATGGCCCCCCACGATTATATTGCAGATGAAAATATTCCTGTTGCCTAGTGACATCATGAATATTATGATGCAATACCACAACGAATTGCTCATATATTTGTAGTGACGCTGGTGTAAACAAACCCACTTCACTACCAGTAGCATAAAAATATAGCACATTCAATTATGTACTGTACATAATATTTGATAATGATAATAAACAACTATTACTTGTCTGTGTATTGACTACACTATAGATTTATCATAATTTTGGAGTGTACTCTTTCTACTTATCGAAAAACTTTACCATAAATATGCTATGCCAGTCACTCAGAGGATTATAGTATGCCTGTAATTCCAGCACTCTGGGAGACTGAGGCAGGAGGATTACAAGTTCAGACCCAGCCTGGGCAATTTAGCAATTTAGCAAGACTTTTTCTAAAGAAATGGGCAGGGGAAGTAGCTCAGTACAAAGGTCCTGGGTTCGGTCTCTAGTATTACAAAACAAAAAAATGCTATGGCCTGTTAGGCTACAGCAGCCTCAGAGATCTTGTCTTTACCACGTGCTGGGCGGCATCAAGATGCTACATCAAGTAACTGACCTATATCACACGCGTAAACACACCCTGTGATGTTCCAGGATGAAATTACCTAACAGTCCATCTCCTAGCACTTACCCCCTCATTAAGTGATGTGTGATTGGACTTATGAAATAAATTACTGAAGATATTTCCATTTCCACAGCTCCCATACACTAGCCAGAACATGACCATTAGAAAGATGCCAGCACCACCACAGAAAGCTAGAAGTTGATTGAACACACACAGTCAGCATCTCCTTTGGCTTTTACAGCAGTCAACAGTACAATCTCTCTTTGTTTTAAAACTCTTTCAGAACATCACCCCTTCCCACTTTGCTCCTGCAAAACATGGATGAAAATAATCAAAGTCTCCTTTTTTGGAGGAGCATGTAGAGATTTCTCCACACTGACAACTAATGAATTCATGGTGGACCCCAGATGGGTTTCTTCTAATTCAATCTAATTCAGACACTATCTGCCCTGAAACAGCAGCAGATCCACAGGCTGAGGGTTCAGGGCCACAAGACTGTCCACATCTCAGATACTAATCACAAGTACTAGGAGTATAGTTTGACATCTGTACTTCTGCTGTAAACTGGGGCTCCTAACACCCCTTCCTCAGGTTCCAGTAGTTAGCTAGAACAAATCCACAGAACTCAAGGACACTTTTTTTTACATTTTCCAGTTTATTATAAAGGATACTCCAAAGAATGCAAGTGAAAATACACATATGATGAGGTTGTATGAGGAGAAATGAGCCACACTTTGAGACACTCCACAGGTTCAGCTATCCAAAATCTCCCTGAATTCAGTCCTTTCAGGTTGCTATGGAAACTTCATTATGTAGACTCGCATATTAAACTATTGGTCATCTGTAGTCAATTTAACTTTTGCCTTCCTCTTCCCTTCCTGGGGATTAGAGGGTGTGGTCAAAAGTTCCAGCAGTCTAATCACACCTTGGCTTTTCCTGTAATCAGCTCCCAACCTGACGCCATTGAGAGATTCCACCAGTCGTCTCACTAGCATGCTGGAAATTCAGATGGTTTCAGGAACTATATGTCAGGAAACCGGAAAAGGATCAATATATTTTGCAATATCATAGTCCCCTACCTTTCAATTTGATCACCTTTATTGACTTCTCTACGTTACTTTTCTCACTTAACTGTGTTCCCATGAATTTCTCCTTTGCTCCCTTCTGCCCCATACTTCAAACTCTCCCCCAGGGTCTCATCTATGACCTCAAATTTTAATTTGGGAATATCCCACCCTATCATGTGTCTACATCTCTGCTTTCCTCCTGAGCATCACCTCTACCCGTCCTCATTTGAGCCCCCAATCACCTCAGATGCCCCAGATTAAAAAGATTCGAGGGCAGGAACATTTCATTCATTTCATCTCTGGCTTCTTACACTGTACCACTCTAGAGGTACTCAGTATGTTAACAAATGAAAGTAACCTGTTTGCTCTTGACCCTTATTCAGCTTTCAACAACTTCCAACCTAAATTAGACCAGGAAGAGAGTGTGATCACCATGCCTCATTCATACTGTGTCACAAACTGAATCTGTTACTTTTCTGAAATGCCTTGTTCTTTCCCAAAAAATGTGTTAGTCACCTTTTTGTCACTGTGAGAAATTACCCAAGAATAACAACATTAAGGAAGAAAGGCTTACATTTTGGTTCATGGTTTCAGAGATTTCAGTCCATGGTTGGCCAGCTCCTTTGTTTTAGGCCTGTATCAGGACAAAAGCATCATGGTGGAAAAGTGTGGTAGAGCAATGCAGCACACTTCTGGCAGCTTGGAAACAAAGGAGGGGGCAAAAAAGGAAGGGGCCGAGGACAAGAAACAGTCACCAAGATCATGCCTCCATGATCCATTTCCCTCAACCAGGGCCTAACTCCTGTTTCCGTCACCTCCTGATAATGCCATCAAATCATGGTCTCATCAACAGATTCATCCACTTGAAATTACAGCTCTCAGAATCTAATCACTTCTAAAAACCTCACTTGTTGTTTTAGTTACTTTTCTCTCGTTGCTGGGACAAAATACCCGACACCCAAAGTTAGGGGAAGAAAGATTTATTTGGCTCACAGTTTGTAGAGGTTTCAGTCCGCAGTCAGCTGGATCCAAGGCAGGGCAGCATGGCAGACAGGCAGAAGGCAGCAAAGTAAGCAAGGGATGCAAGCAAGCGATGCAAGCAAGCAGCTAGCCAGCTTCTTCCTGTATCTTATATCTTATCCAGGCTACTTGTCTTTAGGGTGGGCAGTACTCCCACCCTTTTCCTAATACCCTTAATCTTAGTGTCACATCCTTGATCCCAGCAGAACCACTCCAAGCCGATCAGTGGATTAATTTAGTAATCACACACTCTAGATCCAGCTATCTCTTACCACATGAGGCTTTGGGGGGACATCTAGACACAAACCATAACACTTGTAAACATAGAAGACTTTGGGGGGACATTTTAGACCAAAAACCATAATGAAGGGGGATGAGGAGGATACTAATTGTTGTCCAATAACTAGTGATCATGTTCCTCCCAGACTGAGAGGCACACCTCCCTAAAGTAGCCCCCGGCTTGCCTCCCCTTGGCTTCAGCATCTTTGGCCTCCATCCTTCCTCCTCAAAATAACTGACTCAGATCCCTTAAATGACACCCAGACCTAGACTGTGCCATGTTCCAGGAAGACTGACCTCCTTCATGCTCACGGCGGACTCTAAAACAGCAGAGAGGACTACTCTCCCACACCCTGTCCCTGAAACACCATTTTCCTCTTCCCCACTTCTCTTTACTCTCTTTCCTACTAATGCTGGCCCCAGCATATGGAGTCTTTGGGTCTTAGGCTATAAAACAACAAATGTGCTTAGTGCCCTTATAATGCCAGTACATGCTTCGCAGTTACTACTTCAATGAATCTCAGCACATTACCAAAGTAATATACCAGTTAGGATGCACTGGCCCAGGTAATGGAAACGCTGGCTAAAACAACCATAAATACAGGGACATCCTTAGGGAATATGAGTAGAAACCCAGGTATAATGCAGTTTGCTAAATTACATCATCAGGCATACAGGTTCTTTCTGTCTCTACTGCCCTCCTTGTCAGGAGTATATTGTCAGTGGTTCCTCTTATTGTCCAGATGAAGATCACCAGTATGTCATACTCCCCTTCACCACTTCTAACAGGAGAAGAGAAAGAGCAGGGATCCCTCCAACCAAGGGGGGAAAAGTCCTTTCCTGATCCAAATACAAGTCAAATGCTCCTTCCTGGACCATGGCAGTCATGAGCGTGCTCTGACCGGCTTACGCCAATTGCCATTCCTGCTTTGGGGGAATACAGAGTAGACACCTACAAAACAATAGTTTTGTTAAAAGAAAGCCAGTGATTGAATAGGAAAAAACACCCACCTGAGGTAGTGACTGTTATTATTTCCATCTTGTGAAAATCAGAGCACTGAGAAATGAGTAACTTGAAAAGATCATAAAGCTATTTAGTGGAAGAGCTAAGATTTAAACACATGTAAACACATCCCAGTGTTTCAGGTAGTAACTCCTACATTAACACAGAAACTTTTGGAAGATTGACCATCAGGAAGTTTCAAGTTCTAGATGGGACCCATAGGAGGATATTTGCCTTAAAAGTGTTGAAAGGAGCATACATTAAACTTTTGTTGGTAGAATCACATGGAAGACAAAAAATCTATTCATCAACTGTATTCAAAACAATAGCTGTAGTCTGAGAAAAACAAATCATTTTGCCTTTTTTAGGTGGCAGAGGTATACCAGAGGGTTAAGAAACCTACAAACTTTCATTGGTCCCCAGGGGACACGAAAGCATGATGCAAAGAAGACCCAAGCCTGGTGGCACAGGAGTGCAATTCCAGTGCAAGGAAGATACAAAGTTCCAGCCCAACGTGAGCAACTGAGGCTGGAGACATAGTAGACCACTCCTGGGTTCAATCCCCCTACTGAAAAAAATCCATTTATCTTACGCTACCCTATCAAACTGCCCTCTCCTGTAACATACTACCTTTCTGATTCACTCATTTGTCCCAGAAACAATCTATCATCCAGTAAGTTTGAACTTCTCCACTGACCTGCTCCCCTGACCTGCCCCCGACCTCCTCCCAGTCTGCTCCCTAGCTTGCATCGCTGACCTCCTGCCTCAAAAATAAATGAATAAACAAGTACATTTTGTCTTCTCATCGTCCTGCCTTTGTCCTGCCTAAAGACCAGCAAAAGTTTTCAGGATTCTTAATCTTGTAGTAATCCTCTGCTACCTAAGAAAGGCAAAACTATTGTATTTTTCTCAGACCATAGCTATTTTTTTTTTAATCTAAGATGAATGAATTTCTGTTTTGTTTGCTACCTGACTCTACTGAAAAAAATTAATGGCTGTACCTTTCAGTACTTTAAAGGTAGATTTTCTCTTATGAGTCTGGTCAGGAAGTTGAATCTTCCTGAAGGTCATTCTTAGTCTTGCTGTGAAATAAGAAAAATGTTTCTGCTGATGTTATTACCACAGTGTATGGAGGCTCCCCTTGTTGCATTTGTCTGTACTCTTCAGTGACTCCCCAACCCCAACTCCAACAAACTTTACAGCCTCAGACCATGGTCCTACTTTTATGAGAGTAGATGACACTTCTTCCTCCCAGACGAATGATGCAATACTAAGGCAGGAGCCACATGTCTGATCTACTCAGCTTTTTCATTTCAGCTTCTCATACTCATTTTCCCAGATATTGTATTTTATTTTGTTCTTCTCCCTAGGCAGTCAGAAATTTTCTCTTCATTACTTCTTTCCTCTGAAAAAAAGATAATCCTTTCCAGGAGGAGGAAATCTTTTGCTAAACTTAGGATGGGAAAGAGGGGTGGTTGGGAAGGAATGGGGGTGTGGATGTTGAGAGGGAAGAGGATGAGAAAAGAGGAGACAGAGAGGGAGGGAAGGCAGGAAGGTAGGAGGAACAGAGGGACAGAAATCCAGTAGTCAGGGAGGAGAAAAAAATAGAAAAGAAGGAGGAAGAAGAGAGATGCTCCGGGCTGTAAATTTCTCTGGCTCTGTACAAAACCTCTTTCCAAGAGATCTGGTTGTGAGTTTCACAATGGAGCAGCCGCAGCCCCTTCCCCAGGTTTCTGTCTGGCGCCCCGCTGCCAGTCCCCTGCCTTATCTGGAGAGAAGCCTGGGAGGTGACATCTGGTCTTAAGTTCCTTTTTGAGGCTGAATAATACCCCCTTGTGTGTATACGCCACACATTATTTATTCATTCATCCTCTGATGGATATGTGGGTTGTTTTCACATTTTTGCTATTACGAAACGGGCTTTCACAGTTTTACTATTGCTATGATGCTGGTCTAATTATTGGTGTACAGATATCTGATTAAGTCTCTGTTTCAAATTCTTTGAGATATAAACCCAGAGTTGCTAGATCATACAGTAACTCTTTTTATAGTGTTTTGGGGATCTGCCATGCTGTTTTCCACAGCAGCTACAGCATTTTATATTCCCATCAACACAGCACAGGGTAACAGTTTCCCCATATCATAGCCAATGCTGGTTTTTAAATAATAATTGTCTGCAACATGTGAAGCAAAAGGTATGAAATGTTCTCTCACTGTAGTTTTGCATTTCCCTAAGGATTAGTGATGTTGAGCATCTCTTACGTGCTTATTAGTCACGTAAAAAAATATCTACTCGAGTCCTTTTGCCCATTTGTAAAATGGATTGTTTTTGTGGTTGGCGAGTTTAAGCAGTTCTTTATGTGTTCTGGATATGTGATCTATAATGTGCAAATATTTCTTCTGAGGGTTGCCCTTCCAGGGGAGTGTCGCGTTGAGTTAATAGTGGCCCTTTTGTGTTCAATACTACATCTGTATCTTTCCTCTTTGTTTCTTGCTAAGGCCTGCCGGTGTTCTTAGTAAATCAATGTAGTGTGTTGCAGGCAAGGTGGTGTTGTGCAGTGCCGTGGATCTTTCAGAGGTGGGGCCTAATGGAGGTCTTTAGGTCACTGGGGGTGTATCCTAGAAGGGGATGAGCGACCCCAGTTGCTCAGTGTGTCTCTCTGCCCTCTGACTCTGGTCCCTGCTGTTACCATCGGGTACCCTCGCTACAGGCCCAGAGCAGTGGGATTGTCTGATCTTGGACTATACTCTCTAGCACTAAATAAACCTTTTCTAAGTTAATTGCCTCAGGTATTTGTTATCGTAATGTGAAGATGGTTAATACAATCATCTTTCATTTTTTTAAATCAATAATTTTAGTACAGTTTTAGGGGCTGGGATTTAGCTCAGTGGTTAGAGTGCACAAGGCCCTGAGTTCGATCCCCAGCACGAAAAAAAAAGAATAGTTTTAATTTCACAGAAAAATTTGTGAAGATATTATAGAGAGTATTCATTTATCCCCATCCCCAGGTTCCCCTATTAGTATCTCTCAGAATGATATGTTAGAGTTGCTGAATCAATAATGACACATTACTAAATAAAATCCATCATTTATTACAATTTTCTTAGTTTTACCCAATTCATTTTCTGTTCTAGAGTCCCATCCGTGATCCCAAATTATGGTTACTCATCACATTGCCTTAGGCACCTCTCGGCTGTGACATAGTCTCAGACTTTTCTTTTTCTGATAGTTTTGAGACATTTGGTCAGGCACTTTGTAAGATGCTACTCTATTGGACTTTGACAATTTTCTTAGGCTTCGATGAAACTTATGTCTTTTCAAGAAGTGCTCAGAGATAAAGTTCCATTTTATCACATGCTATCAAAGGCAGGTTCTAGCAACACGGCCATTTTTGTTGTTGTTTTGGGACAGGGTCCAGCCTGGCCATGAACTCCCGATCTTTTTGCCACAACCTCCTGAGTGCTGGGATTACAGGTATGTGCCGCCACACCCGGCCCAACATCAACACTTTTTTAGGTTAACCTTTGTTAGTTGAGAATTGTCAGTTTTCCTCCTATAAATTACACACCTGGTTTCACGCTGTGTTCTTTTGAAGCAAGTCACCACATCTACATCTAATGACGAATCAGGAGTCATGTTCCACCTTCATGAGCAGAGTGTAGCTATATAAATTATTTCCTTTCTTTATTCTTTTGATAACAGCAGTACATGGAGGGGCCAAACACATAGTCCTTCCATCTAGGCAGCACCTCTCACCTATTTGGGTACTTCCCTTCCACTCAAGCACCCTTCCCTGAGGTCTTAGAGTTCACCCACCTCTGCTGGGTGAACAATAGCCTTACCTGCCAATCTCACATCTCACACTCCACGGCTGTTTTAGGAGTCAGATATCAGACTTCACCACCATTTACTGGGAACTGAAGCCCTAGACTTCACACTGAGACATATCCCCCCCCCCAAGTCTTTTTATTTTTTTAAAGACAGGGTCTCACTAAGTTGCTATGTTTCCCTAACTGGCCTTGAACTTGTGATACTCTTGCCTCAGCCTTGCAGAATGCTGGAATTACCACCATTCTTGAGCTTTGTGTTTTCCACGACTACATATGAAGGATTGTTTCTGTTAATTTGCATTATAAATATGCAGCTTCCCCCCAGTATCTGCAGGGGGACAGTTCCAGGACCCCCACTGGATACCAAAATCCAAATTCCTATATAAAATGACATAGTATTTACACACACCTATGCACATTGTTCCAGCTACTTTAAATCGTCTCTAGATGATTTATAATACCTCACACAGTGCAAGAGCTGTGTAAGTCATGGCTATACTGCACTGTGAGGGAATAATGACTGTACATTTTTAGTCTGTATAGGTTTACACAACCACTGTAAGCCTGACATTTCTGCTTTGAGGTTGGCTGAATCCATGTATGCAGATACAGAGAGGGGGGCTGACTGTCGCCCATTATCTAAATATCCACAGGGCTTATTTCCCCATAGAGAGCTGTTAAATTTCATTTGTGTTATTTTAAATCTTGGCAAGAATCCTACTACCCCTGCCAAAGACTGTACACTGACTCTCCTGGTTTGGCCTCCATGACTTTTTCATGCTTATTATGATTTAAACGCTACTATTGTTTCCAGTTTTTTTAATTAGTACATGTTTCCAAAATATAATGATTACATTCCTTACGGGGAGTTGTTACATGTACATGACACACCTGAACTGTTTTTGAAAGAATCCCTTTCCCTTCCTCCTTCCCCCTCCTTTCATCTTTTAATCGCCTTCACATAGGAGAAAGATCTATCTCCTTACTTCTTATTGTCTATTTTGCATTTTGCTCTTTGTTTTTTATTTTAAAAATATATACATGTATATATATTTATATGAGAAACCATGTGATAGTTAAGCTTTTGTGTCTGGTTTATTTTACTGAACATTATGGTCTCAAGGTGCATCCATTTTCCTACAAATGATGGTTTATCCTTCTTTATGGCAGAGTAGTAATCCACTGTGTGTAGATACCACATTTTCTTTATCCATTTATCTGTTGATGGGCATATAGTCTGCTTCCAAGATGTAGCTATTATAAAGTGCGCTGCTATAACATGGGTATGCATGTATCACTGTAATATGGTGTCTCTAACACTTTCAGGAAGACACCTAGAAGGGGAATAACTGCATCAAATGGCACTTCTAGTTTTAGTGTTTTGAGGAATCTCCATACTGATTTCCATAGTGGTCATACTAGGTTACATTCCCACTAACAATACAGAAGAGTCCCTTTTCCTCACTTCCTCGCTAACATTTGTTATTATGTTATTCTTGATGTTAGCCATTCTTTCTGGAGTCAGATGGAATCTCGGGGTCATTTTAATTTGCATTCTCTAATGTTGAAAAGCTTTTATGCATTTATTTGTAGTTCTTCATCTGGGACGTGTCTATTCTTTTTGGTTGCCCATTTTATGATCGGGTCTCTTTTGGAGGTCTAATTTTTTTGAGCTCTTTATATATTCTAAATGTTAGTCCTCTGACGAATAGCTGCCAAATTTTCCCTATCCTCGAGGTTGCTTCTTCACATTGTTGGTTGTTCCTTTTGCTGTACAGAAATTTTTTACTTTGATTGTATGCTACTTTTTTTTAGAAGAACTGTGCTATTTCCACATTTGATCAGTTCTTAGTTTCAAGAGTCAATCCCAAAGATAGCCACCAGATGGCACTCAATCTTAGTTCCGTTCTAGTTAGTTCTTTAAAAGGTTCCTCTCTGGAGGTTGGGGTCAGTAGGGCCAAAAGTTCCAACCTATCCTTGGTTTCCTTGGTAACCTGCCCCATTCAGAGACTGGCTAGGAGCCCCAGTCACCACTCATCTCGTTAGCATACAAAGTGTCACTATCACTTTGGAGATTCCAAGAGATTTGAGAGCTACATCCCAAGAAACAGGGATGGAGACCAAACGTATATTTATTATAAATCACAGTATCACAAGGAGTATGAGGCACAGAAACTGCCATCCTGTATGCCTGTCTCTGAGCATGTATCTTGATGTGTTCTTTGCTTTGAAAACAGTTTGTTTTATTATGGTCCCATTAAAGTATTTATTAAAACACTCTAGGATGACCTACATGCTAAGGTTTTAGAAATCCCCTGTCAATAAAAAAACATTTTCTGATCAATGCCTGTGTCAGCTTATTGTGCCCAGAAATGTCATCCTAGGCTTGAGTAGAAAATCATTAGTAATAGTCTTTGAAATATTGTAAGTAAATAAGGAAAACAAAGATTATAATTGTCTTAAATGTCATTTACACATATGTGGTCTTTTAAGATACAGATTTCCCTAACAGGACCCAGAATTTCATCTGCTCCCATTTTTCTGGGTGATAGAAAAGTGAGTGTTTTCGGCCTGGATCTAGCTCTTCCCACCTGAGGTCCATCTGATGAAATCCAGATACATCCACCTGCCTTTGTGGGGGCAGAAGTGCATTTACAAAGGGGTGAACCGAGGAGGTAGGGAGGACCCCAAAGCGCCACAGTATCATATATATACACTGTCTCCATGTGACCATTCTTTCTCTCCTAAAAAGAATTTATCTTATTGGAAGATGTTTGCTCCTTCAGGCTGCGGTGATTTGTAGCAGTCATGATGCTTGGACAGTGCTTAGGCTCCAATTAATTAAGAATGCGCTCATTTCCCAACAGCCAGTCATGAAATTCTCATCCAGAGAAAGCTTCCACCAACACTACAAAGAGACCATCATCAGAAGGCCTGTGGTGGTGACACGGCATAGGAGGAGCTGGGCATGTATTTGACATATAAGCAAACTTCTATCAGGGTGGAAAATGCAAGGTAGTCTTGACCCACGTCAAGTCTTTTCCATCGTTCTAAAAGATACATGCAAGATGATTGCTGCTTTCAAGATTAATGGAAACACTGCAAAAAGCAACAGTAGATTTTGCCCAAGGTGAGATAAGAATCAAGCTTCCTGAATTCATTGTAAGTCTCACTTTCTGACTATCACCACAGGATGGCACCAAGCAAACATTGTTTCAAACAGCAAGGCTGCCATCCTTGTGGGGAATGCAGGGGAGGCCAGAGCTGTGGATCTGTTCCTACATGAAACTGAGATCAGATGAAGAAATAAAGATAAAAAGGAGAGAACAATCGTGCATTTTAAATTGTACTTTTATGAAAAGCTACAGCTTCAGGAGACAAAGTCACCCAAAATTACAATGCCTTTTTCTCTTCTAGGAAGCTTAAATTAAAAAAAAAAAAAATTCTGTGTCTTAAAAATACAGTGAGCCTGCAAAGTGGTCCGAGCTTTGCCTCTGTAAATTGAGCCTGCACTGTTCCCCTCTTCAACCTCCATCCTCAGAGAAGTAGCTCCATTATGTAGGCAGCCTCTCCATAACCTTGGAACATGAGCAAATGGCTTGCACTCTAACCTGACCCGCCTGGGACCACTGGACCAGGAAACATCCTAAGTCCTCTTCATGAAGCCTCTCACGTGTGATGGGCCACACTTTTTCACAGTGCTAGGTATCTGAGCAAAGGTTTCAGGCATGGTAGGAAAGCACTCTACCCCAGAGCTACAGCCCCGACCCATGAAGGCCCACACTGATGAAGGTCCCTTTTGTTACAATCCCCACTTGGCACGCTAACCCTAACCCTTTACATCAACACCTAAAACATGTCCTCCACCGGCTTCCTGGTTTTCATCTTTCCCCCAGGACCTTGTAACAAGGGCCTCCGGTGCACGCAGAACTCCAAGGAAGGGGCGGATGGATGGGAGGACTCGCTGAGCAGGCAGCTCACCTGCATCTCTTGTGAGTCTGTCCAGGCTGCAGGGAATGCTGGGTCTCTGGGCACACTGGGGCCTTTACATTCTTAAGGGCCACTTCTGAAACCCAACTTGAAATCAATAAATCAGAAATCATTTGAAGAAAATACATCCTGCCATAAATCCTCAGCTGGACAGTAGGAACCTGTATCTGGGTCGGCACTTGCTGGCAGGCAGCAAGGCGTCAGCTCTTCTCAGGCATGGCCCTTCATCTTTCTCTTCCTCACAGCAACAAGGCAGTCTTTGGTTGTGCCGTTGTGGCTGCCACTGTAATATGATGTCTTTAACTCTTCAGGGAAGTTACTCGGAAGAGGAACAGCTGGATCAAGTGAAATTTCTAGTTTCAGTTTTTTAAGGAATCTCCACAGGATTTTCATAGTGGTTGTACTAGTTTACATTCCCACCAACAGTGTAGAAAGGTTCTTTTATCCCCACATCCTTACAAGCATATGTTATTATTTGGTTTCTTGATGACAGCCATTCTTTCTGGAATAAGCTGGAATCTCAGTGTTGTTTTAATTTGCATTTCACTAATGGCCAGCGATGTTGAACATTTTTTCATGTATTTATTGGCCATTTTTACTTCTTCTCGTGAAAAGTGTCTGTTAATTTCAATTGTCATTTTTGATTGGGTCTTTTATTTTGGGAGGGGCTAATTTTTTTGAGTTCTTTATATATTTTAGATGTTAGTTGTCTGTCTGAAGAATACCTGGCCAAAAAAAAATCCTTCTAATTTTCTCTCTAATTTTTCCCATCTTTTCACTCTGTTGGTTGATTCCTTTGCTGTGCAGGACTTTTAAATTTTTGTACGATACTATTTTTTGATTCTTGGTATTATTGTATTTCTTGTACCATTGGGAGTCTGTTCAGAAAGTCCTTGCCTACACCTATATCTTCAAGAGTTTTATCTGTTTTATCACCAGCAGATTACTTGTTTCTGTTTCAACATTTAGGTCTTTGCTTTTAGTTTAGTACATTGAGATATATGAGTCTGGACTCAGTTTTCTGCATGTGAATATGTAATTTTCCCAGACTATATATCAGAGAGGCTGTCTTTCCTCCAGTGTGTGTTTTTGGCCCTTTGTCAAAGATCAAATAGCTGAATGTGCCTGAAATGCGCCTGGAGTTGTTCCTGCTTCCTGTATTCTGTTTCATTGATCCACATGTCTGTCTTATATTAGTTCTGCCTATCCAGGGACAAGGATATCTTTCCATTTTCTGATATTTTCCTCGATTTCCTTTTTTAGAGTGATGTCATTTTCATTGTAGAAGTCTTTCACTTCCTTGGATAGATTAATTCCTAAGCATTTAATTGTTCTTGACACTATTGTGAATGATATTGTTTTTCTAATTTCTAATTTCTTTCTCAATGAATTCTTTATTAGGAAAGGTGATGTTTTTGTGTTGATTTTGTATACTGAATATGGTTATTAATGCTGAATTTGGTTATCAATGCTAGGAGACTTTTAGTGGAATTTTTTGGGTATTGTAAGTAGAGGAGTGTGTCACCTGTGCATAATGATATTTGACATTGTCCTTTCCTATACGTATCCCTTATAATTCTTTCTCTTGCTTGATTGCTCTGGCTGACTTTTTGAGGACTATGCTGAATGTGAGTGATAATACTGTATATCCTCCTTGTCTTGTTCCTGTTTTAGAGGGAAAGCTTTCAGTTTTTCCCCATTTAATATGATGTTGGCAACAGATTTGTCATAAATGGCTTTTATCAGATTGAGAGAAAGTCTTTCTATATCTATTTCTTCAGGGTTTTTCTCATGAATGGATGTTGGATTTTGACAAAGGCTTTTTCTCAATAGATGCAGATCTATTGAGACGATGATATGATGTTTATCCATGTTTCTATTTACATGATTAATGAATTTATTGATTTGCGTATGTTGAACCATTCTTGTATCCCTGGGAGAAGGATACGTGGTCATGATGTACGATCTTTTTGATGATTTGTTGCATTCTGTTTGCCAGTAGCTTATTGAGGATATTTGCATATATGTTTTATGGAGAGATTAGGCTGTAGTTTGCTTTTTAAGTTGAATCGTTAACTGGTTTTGGGCTCAGGGTAAAAAATAAATTAAGAAGTGCTCTTTATCCTGCCGAGTGCAAGTGTGTTGTTGGTGTATCACATGTGCAGGACAGAACACACCCAGACCCTGTTCTGAGACCACTAAGCCTCTGCAGTCCGCTCCTGCACTACTGGGTCACTAAACGATAAAAGCCATAGAAACAAACTCTTTCTACCACTTCCACTTCTAAGAAAGTTAGAAACTAGCTATTGTCTACACCAAGGCTATCATCACGGCAGGGCAGGAAATCTAAAGGCCTTGTGTTACCACTGTCGCTTCCCGAGTCAGCTTGCCTATCTTTTCCTGCACCCTGACCAGGTGTCCAGCCCAAATGAACCACTGAAGTAAAGATATATAACTTCCTTAGCAAAAGAAGATTGCAACTTGATCACTAAAAAAGAAAAATGTTAGAAGAGTGGATCTATTGTTATCTACATTTAGTAAAAAGTATTCATTTTTAAATAATGTATGTTATGTAACTAATGAAATACCAAAAAGCTTTTAAAAAATTAGCAAGAGTACAGTCGACTGGGTATTAGAGGAATTTTTTCAAACCTCAGAATGAATAAATTACTTAAATAAATTTTAGTGAAAAAATATATAGTTGCTTCAAGTTATATAATGACCTGGTAGTTCACGTTTGAAGTAGTTTCATAATGCTAAATTCTCCCAGGAGAATGCAGTTCAGTTTCTTATCAGAGTATTAAAATTGGCATTACAGTTGTATCAGAAAAGGTTGTCATTTCTTGTCCAACGAGAGGTGAACTTTCCAGAAACATTTCATTTATGTGGTATCTGCCCTGAAATGATGAAGTATATCATCTGTATGGACCATTAGCTAAAGGGGGAGCATTTGTGCTTTGTCAGAAATATTCTTCTCAGTTAACAAATTTGCACTCAGAAGAACTTCGAATGCACAGCATTGTAAGAGAAGAAAAATAATTTCTACCACATTCTATCATATGTCTACCCTGTGAGGACTCAAGGGAAACCAGCCACCAGGCACCCCAGAGCACTCTGGGATGAGTAACCCACTTGCAGTGTTGCCTTTCTACCAATGGCAGAGTCCCTGCCACGGGCTTCGTGTGTCAAAGAAGGGGCAGGAACTTGGCACTTGATGAGCAGTGGGCTCTAAGAAGGGCTGGAGTGTAGCTCAGGGGCAGAGGTCTTGCCTAGCACTCACAAGGCCTGGTTCCATCCCCAGTACCACAAGAAAAGAAAAAGAAAATGATTAAAACATTGCACTTTACAAGGTAACACAAGGCTCCTTGCACATGACCTGGCAAGTAGCAAGGCCAATACAGTTCACAGTCCCTACTCTGGGAAAGTAAACAAGGTTTATATAGATTCAATATTATGGGATGCGTAGTAAAACACACTTTCCAAGAGGCAATGTGCAGTAGCCTCCTCTTTCCGCTGCAGTGAATGTGCTGCGGTCCAAACTCAGACTCCTTTGTTCTCCAGTGCACAGCCCAGGAGTAGACCCTCGCTCAGCTTAGGCTGCCCTGCCAGCTGACAGTAAGCATGGAGTCCTTCCTCTGGCTCCCCGTGTCACACAGGTGGAGGGCTCTCATGGGACCTCAGCATGAGTCACCTGAGCACAGAAGGCACGGAGCCCCGAATTTCCACATGACTGGTGTTTTGGTGAAATTATGTGATACAGATTTAAAAAAAAAAAAGTGTTACAGAAAAATGTAATTCCTGATCACTCGCAATTTTAAAAATTATTAAAACATTGAAAACATTTGCCCAAGGCCTAAATTCTGTGGCTGACCTCTGAACTCTAACTTCCATTTCAGGAGCATCAAGCATTTAAAATACAGATTCTAGTTGATTTTAAAATATTCTGCTGACATACATTCCTGATTATTGGTGTGAAGCCTACTGATTTACACACGCTATTCAATCTTCTAACACAAACATAGGCAATTCCTACATAAGTTCTACCGAAACAACGGTTGTCATCTGGTCCAAGAACTAACTCCCTGGTCTTCTGTCATCTCCCAGAAGGTGAAACATGATTCTATATAACCCTTCACTTCCCCAGGGACAGGTTCCTATGTCACTCGGAATCTTGACATAGTGGGGTCAGGTGTTTTGAGGTTTTTTTGGGAGACTTAAATAGAGAAATAATAATAAAAAGATTTTAAAACATCCATAAGACTAGAACTGGGGGTTTTCTATTAGTCTCCAAATTTATATATTTATCTATTTATTTATATATTATAGTATATATTATTTACATCTATATTTATATATTTTATATATCTATATTTGTAGATTTTTATACTTCTAGATTTTTATAAACCTATATATATTTTTGTATATAGATAACTTCTTTTAAAACATTACATACTTTGTTCTACACAAACACATACACGTTGTTATTTTGTACCTGTCCCTCCTGATTTATACATCAGAAAAACTCTGATGCCCCATGTGGCCTGGAGCTGAAGTCACTTTAACATTACCAGATACCTCTGTTTGACAGCTGACTAAGCCGCCATGAGGAGACGCAATAGGCAGCTTCCCCTCTGCCTGGGTCTAATCCAGATCCATGATTTTAACTACACCAACATCTGCAGACCACATGTCTGAATTTCAGATGAAAGCCATCCTACAGACATGTCTCAGATGTCCCCTGAAGCTACGCAAGCCTGGCCTGAGAATTTGCCTAGTTACCTGCACCTCAGGATTGGGCTGTCACAGAAATACCAGATCTCTTCACAGATCCGAAAGTCCTTTCAGCAGACTTTGCTTCCCGCACAGAAGGCAAAGGAAACACAACAACAAAACTGAATAGAGGAAGGTTCATGTCCTCTCTTATCTCCTTAGACATTTGAGCAGTTTTCACACACTCTCACAATCAAACATTTCATTTTTTTCACATCTGCTTCTAGTTCAAGAGAGTTTTCTGTTCACTAATATTAAAATCATTTACTCTCAAAATAATGAAAAGTTCTTAGATGTTCATCTTCTAAGACATGAAAGTCTATTCACAGTTTCTGCCAACATATTTGCTTTTTGCTAAAACACATCTCTCGTGGAGACTTTCAATCCCAAATAATTATCTGAAGGCTAAGACAGTTCTGGGAAAAGGTTCAATGGAAGAGAACTTTTTTAAAAATCCTCTAAATACAATACAGCTTTGTAATTTCTGTGCCATATGAACTTTATCTTTACTTTTACAAATAAATTTAGTTATGTGGGTCATATCTGGCCTAAATTTAGGGCAGGGCTTCTCTTAAAACAAATTAATTTCCATCAAACATAGAGAATAAATTTCCACCAGGTTCTTACACTACATCAATCAACATGTTCCAGACACAAGATTTTATTTACTCCCATGAAAACCAATCTTGTGATTATCTGAGAAATATGCCTTTTCAC
>PVJO010018985.1:0-35298 GCA_004026905.1 Hystrix cristata | reverse complement strand
AGTCATCCGAGAGATGCAAATCAAAACAACGTTAAGATTCCACCTCACTCCAGAAAGAACCGCGTATATGGAAAAATCAACCAATAACAAATGCTGGCGGGGCTGTGGGGAAAAAGGAACACTCCTCCACTGTTGGTGGGAATGTAGACTGGTCCAGCCACTGTGGAAATCAATATGGAGATTCCTCAAAAAACTACAATTGGAGGTTCCATTTGACCTAGCTATTCCCCTACTGGGGATCTTCCCAGAAGAATTAAAATCGTCATACAAGGACGTATGCACCACCATGTTCATAGCAACACAATTTGTAATAGCTAAGTCTTGGAAACAACCTAAATGCCCAACAACCAATGAATAGCTAAAGAAAATGTGGTTTTTCTACACAATGGAGTACTACACTGCCATAAAAAGGATAAACTAGAGTCATTCATATATAAATGGATGTTCCTTGAGAACATACTCTTAAGTGAAATAAATCAGACACTCAGGAGCACACATCGAATTGTTTCTCTGATATGAGAAACCATAGCTGTAAATAAGGACAAAGAGGTGTAATAGATATTATATAAAAGGAGAATGGCGTGCAGAGGAGAGGAGTACTAGAAGGAAAGAAAGGGAAAAGCAGAAAGGCAACAGGGGAAAGAGAGGGGAAAGGGAAAATATGGAAAATGATGAATGAATCTGCTGCAAATAGGGAGGGAGGGAGCAGAGGGGAGGGGCGGGGGAGAGGGGGAGAGCCAAGATGCATCATGTATAGGTACAGAATAAACGTAATGAATGTGACCATTGTATGTAGAATGTACCAATACATGTTCTTGGTTTAAAATAAAATTTTAAAAAAGAATATAATAAACTTATCTATAAAAAAAAAAATAAAGTCACTGTCACTTTGCTACAGTAGTTGGGCTTCCACAAAAGTTTCCGTTCCTTGATTTTCTTCCTGCATGCATTGACCATACATTCCTGCGTTACTGTACATCTCAGTTTTTAAAAAATCACCGGACATTCTAAACCATAGAATGTGACCACTCTGGAAGATTCAGATGCTCCTTTACTCTGTTATGTTTGTTTTTGTTTTTGTACTGGGGATTGAACCCACAGCCTTTGCACTGATCTATACCTCCAGGCCTTACTTACTTACTTATTTACTTACTTACTTACTTATTTATTTATTTATTTATGAGACAGGGTCTCCCTAAGTAAATAAATTGCCCAGGCTGGGCTCAAACTTGCGATCCTCCTGCCTCAGCCTCTCAGAGTGCTGGGATTAGAGATGTGCATCGTCATGCCCAGCCTAGGTATTTCTTGTTTTTATCATCATTGCCATTTCTTTGTTTAGTTATTTCTCTGCATACTGCTGTGAAGTCTGTATTCTTTGTTTTGAGCAGATGTCTGAGCTTGCTTTATAGGACAGCTAGTGGCTGGAGAGATTTCCTTCAAGACATTAGAGCTAACAGTCTCTCAGCCTTTGCCAAGGGCTCCAGTACGTGTTGGAGCCGTCTTTCACTTTCCTAACTCATAACCGAATCTTGGCTTTTGCACACTATGTGTGCAGAGTCCTAAGGTCAGCCGGCTGAGATGTGAGCGGCCTCTCCGCCCTCTCGTGGTCACGTTCACTGCCTTGTGCAGGCTGATCGGTCTGCAGATTCTAGAGACACTTTTTGAGATTTAAAGCTCCTTAGAGATATATTATTCCCCAGATTTTTCTCTTAAATTTGAGGGTCAATCTTTGTTAACCCCATTTAACATTAACGCGCCTCAGGAGGCGCAGTGTTAAAAAATTCCCACTGATTACACTCCACAAACACGGTTGGGAGAGGACACTTCTGCGGTAGTGAGCTCTGACTAGATTAAGAACTCACGGACTGTCAGTGAGCTGCTGGGCAAGTTAAACAGTCCCAATTCTCTGCAGACAAGAGCTCTCTTTCGCACAGCCCTAAGCCGTTTGCCCCCATTCAAGTATCTCTTTGGCTTCCGGTTTTCACAGTCATCACAGTTAAAAGGCCATGTCATGATTCCAATGTTAGAAACAGGGCAAAACCAAATTCACAGGGTTCTTCAGCATGATGCATCCTTTTTTCTTGACAAATACTTCTGTGTTATTTCAAGATTTAATTAACTTTCATTGTTTTTCTAAGACTTTTATTTTGATAATTTTCACCACTGTTCATTTTACTTTTGTAGAGGACTTGATTGTCAGAGGTCGTTACTCCCTTGTTCTGAGCGACCTTGATTGATTACTGAGTTTTATTATTCTATGGAAAACAGAGAAGAATGGGAGACAGAGCATCGGAAGACACAGAATCACAGAAAGAGCAAGGAAATAAAAATCTGTTTCTTCCACTTCAGTTTCATATTTAGCATGATAAAATTAACTCCTCTCTAGCTTCCAGACTTTGAAAAGAGACTTCGGCTTACAAAGTTAGGAACAGCAATTCATGTAAGGCTGTCGGATAGGGTTATCTTCAAAACAAGGAGGACAACTCTTTCTTTAAAAAACAAAAGGAAGAATTTTTTTCCTATAAGATTTTTAGATACTTGAATGATTCCCTATTATGACCATATTTGCAAGCTCAGACGCTGCTTTACTATTTTTATTAGAATGATTATCCTCTTCATCATAAAAAGTAATTATAATTGGCTACTCTGTTTCCACTATTCTTTCTCTGGTTTCTTGATGTGTCTTTTGTTTCCTCTTATGTAAGTTCCAGCTGTTTCCCCTTTCGTTAACACCTAGCACTTTCTTCCTTATGATTTATAATTTAATACCTTTTGCATATTTTTTATTGATCAATAGTATCATTCCCAATATTAAATTTTCACAGAGTGAACCAACCTCTCCTCTTATTTTCCTCTAAATTTCTATTTTCATCCTTTTTTGGGGTTCATTAGTCAGCTTCATATTACTACAATGAAACACCTAAGGCCATACAGAAAGTTTTATTTAGCTTATGGTTCTGTAGGCTCTAGCCAGGATTTGGGTTAATGTGGACCTCTAATACCAATGGCAGGGAGTGTGTATCAAGGCAAACCACTAAATCACAAGCCACAATGCAGAAGAGATAGGAAAGAAGAAACCATGGTCCTCCTCTCATGACCTAAGGACTTCCCACAAGGCCTGTCTCCCAAAGATTCCACCATCTCCCAGCAGTGCCACCCTGGACCAAAATTTTAATGCATGGGCCTCTGAGGGACATTCAACATCCAAACTATATCAGCTTGTAAATATATAAATCACTTATCATGTGCTTACTAAACATTAGAGAATTTCCACAGACATATTTTAATATATACATAAATTATTTTATACTTAAAAATATACATGTATTTACTGATTGATTTCCAGTTAATCTTTCTTATGGTATTTATATGTCTTAGCCCACTTCCTGGTGCTAAGAACAATACCATAGACCAGCCCAGTTAGAGAGGAAAGAGATTTATTTTTAACGCATAGTTTTGGTCTAAAATCAAGGAGCCACACCTGGTGACAGGCTTCTTGCCAGCAGATAAATGAAATGGCACAAGGCATCACAAGGTGAAAAATGGGCAGACAAGAGCTTTGACAACATGCATCACACACGGGCTAGGCATTTCTAGAACATCACCAGGTTCGGTTTAACCATTCTTTCTATTATAATCTAGTCCCCAAAGGGCTAGACTTCCCAGGGGAAAGCATTAGTCTGCTTATGTGTACATAGCCCCCTTGGCCAAATATCTGCTAGCGGTCACTTCTCCTGACTCTGTCACATTGAAGAGGTGAGTCTCAACATGAATTTAGATGGAGACAAAGTATATCAAGTCATACCACTGTAGTAGGCATACAGGACATAAAAAGACATGCGCTCTTTCCTCAAAGGGACTTAGAAATTTGATATGACAGGTGACCATATATGTTTAACTCGACTGGTACAGCAAATATTTTAATTATGATAAAATCCAATGTATCTGTTTTTTTGTGTTTTTTTGGGTGCCATGTCTAAGAAAACATTCCAAAGTTTTAGATCCTCAAAATGTTCTATTTTACATTTAATTCTAAGAACTATTTTAATTTTTATATAAATGTATGAAGATTAGTTTATTGGATTTGCACACATACCTGTACACATATGTGCACACATATACATGTATATATAGCATTATAGAATCTATATTGACACATCATATAGCGTATTAGATATTATCTATATACAATACATAATATATGTAATGCATGTAATATACTTTTCATTGTAGATGTGTGTAGGTACATATGTGTACATAGAGCCACTACATATGGTATCTTCATTATGTATACTCTGTATGATGTATTATATATAACATATCATCCATATGTGCATATGTTATATTCAAACAGAATGTGTGCATTAGCCTACTTCTGATTTCTTCTGAATAAATGCTAAGTATGCTAATGTACACATTCTGTTTGAATTTTTATTGAGTGTGGCAGGCATTCTGGACACTTAATACAGTTTTTTCCTCAGTTATTTGTAATTAAACTTACAAATTTTATTATATTTTTTTTTCTTCAATGCTATTACAAGGAGTAGCACATACCTTTACTGCTAAACAAACAACATAGATGGTGAATCGGTAGTTCACATAAAGAAATTTTTCCTGAGTGTGTGAATAGAAATTCTTCAGGAACATGGAATTATAAGGAAATTTGGGGCATGTATAAGTGGAATGAATGTGAAAGGATACTGGAAAGACAACTGAGAACATGTGTCCTTTGTAGGTTCACAATATAACAACTGAATTAGACCATTGTTAATTAGTTTACTGGCAGGAGGTAAAGTCATAAGTGATTAGAGGCAAAAAAAAAAAAAAATGCCGAGCAATTCATTATGGTCTTTATATGAAAAGCAGGAGGGATTGAAGTCCTCAGAGGACCGGGCAGGAGTGTTGAAGAAAGCTCGCAGGGACACAGGGGAGGGAGTGAGGGTCACAGCTGAAAGGGGATGGCCTCATTAAGTGAGGAATTCCAGGACTGCGACAGCGGATATGGACAAAATATATTTGAAAATACTTTCGATGATTACAAAAGTAAAATGTACCTACTGTTAAAGAAAAAGAAAAGTTTTATGAACATTACAATTGTTGCAGAAAAACCTTTGTCATTAATAATAACAATTCACTAATAATAAAAACCTCTCAGAGAGCTAACAATAAACAGAAACTTCCTCAGTTGATAAAGAACATCTACACAAAACATTGTACTTATCAGTGTAAAACTGAACGCTTTCGCCCCAAGATCAGAAGCCAGGCAAAGACGTCAGCTTTCTCCTCCAATATTCAAAATAGTTCTAGAAGTTTCGGTCAGTATAATAAAGCTAGAAAAAGAAACACGATGTGAACATATCTGAATAGAAGAAATAGAACTTGTACAGCATGTGCTTCTCTACATAGAAAACCACAAAGAACCATTAAAATATCTCGTAAGATTAATACATTAATTTGCAATGTCATATAATAAAACACCAATGTATGACGAAGAGATGTAGTTTGTTAAACAAGTGCCACTGAAGTGATTGAATACCCATAAAACAAAAGGGAAAAGAAAAGAATAAAAAAGTTGAACCTTTACTAATTCCATTTAAGCTTCATACCTTATATAAAAATTAAGTGCTGAGAGTATAGCTCACTACTACAGAATGTGTTCAGTGTGCACCAGGCCTTCCGTTCAATACCCAGAACCAATAATGATAATAATGATTTACTCAAAAAAAGATCAAAGATTCCATTGTAAAATATAAATCTATAAATTTTTATTTTTAAATAAAAAGAGATTTACTTTTTATTTTTTTCCTCAATTTTTATGTTTTATTAGTGCATGTTCCTAGTACTAATAATTGCATTCCTCATGGAGAGTTGGTACACTTATATAACATATTTTAATTTGTCTATAAATTTTCAGAGGAAAACACTGAGAAATATTTCTAAGATTTAGAATTCAATGAAGATGTAGACATGACCCCAACAGTTGGATCTACCAAACAAGAAACAAAAAATTGGACTTCTTAAAAATAACAAGAGAGGCTGGGGATTTAGCTCAATGGTTAGAGTGCTTGCCTCACAAGCACAGGCCCTGAGTTCCATCCCTGGCACCAATAAAGAAAAAAGAAACAACAACAACGAAAAACACAAAACCAAGGAAATAGCTTGTGCTATGAAAAGCACTGGTAAGACGATGAAGACAAGCTATTACTGACTATAAGAAAATATTTGCAAACCATATATATGGCAAAGGGTGCACATTGAGACTATATACAGACTCCAAATTCAGTATAAAAGTTTCCAGTTAGAGACTAGGTAAAAGTCAATTCAACAAAGAAAATTCACAGATGGCAAATAAATACGTGGAAATGTATTCAATGTCACGAACTAATAGAAAATGTAAAGTAAAACCACGAGGAGACAGCACAACATGATCATCACAAGAGCTAAAAGAAGGATGATATCAAACCCTGACAAAGATATGGAGTAACTGGGCTACCTGATCATTTCTGGTAAAAATATAAAAATATAAATCCATGTGGGAAAACAATTTGACAGCTTCATAAAAAATATAACGAACATATTTTTGCCATTTGACCCAGAAATTCCACACACATCTGGAGATTTATCTCAGAGTATTTAGAGCTTGTGTCTCCACCATAAAATGGCTATGTTTTTAATAGTAGCTTTTCCTGTAGAAGCCAAAACCAAAAATAACCAAAACATCCCTTAATAGCTGAATAGCTAAACATCCTCTGGCACATCTCACTTGGGGATACTACTCAGAAATAAAAAAAGAACAGGCTTCTGACATATGTGAAATCCAAATGGATATAAAGGGCATTATACTAAGTTTAAAAAAAAAAAGCCAATTTCAAAAGGCCACACATTGTATGATTTCATTTATGCGGCACTCTCAATCACTTTTTGCCAATAGCTAAAGATAATAGAGAAAAAAATGATAGGAGTGCAAGAAGTTGTGTTATGATTAAAAGTTTTGTGAGGATGGAACAATTCTGGGTCTTGGCTTTAGCGACGGTTCCCTGTATGACACACACACCAATGTGCCAATTTTGACTTTATACTCTGATTATGTGAGATGTGACCACTGGGAACAACAGAGTGAGAGCTCACAGAGACTCCGTCATATTTTTCCAACTCCCTGTGGCTCACCGTAAAATATTTTAAATGTTATATACAAATATGGCATTTAGAGAAATGATAGATTTGGAAATAAACACCTATGATTTCAGAATCAACCCATAAATAACTATAATTTTCTTCCCGTGCCCATATATGTGTATAAAGATATTGTCTATTTCAAGATAAATTTCAAATTGTTCTTTTTTCCTAGCCTATCTTATTACTTGAAAATGTACTAAGGATATTTGTCTTTTTCATTAAATATTTCTTACATCGATAAATTTTTTTTTTTTTTTTTTTTTTTTTTTGGTGCTGGGCATCGAACTCGGGGCCTTGTGCTTGCAAGGCAAGCACTCTAACTACTGTGCTAAATCCCCAGCCCACGTTGATAATTTTTGATGGCTGTGGTATTATTTTCTTTCTGTTTTTTACTAATCACATTTTTATACATTCCTATTGTAATTTTGGCCTTGTAAAATACATTATTATAAATACACATATACACAAATTTCTTATAATAGTGGTAGACAAAATCCTGAAAGTAGAATTGTAAAAATAAAGGTATAAATAATTGCATGTTTTTGATCCTATCTAAATAATTCCCTGTAAGAATTTTCTATCATTTCATATAACTTTTAACAATATATGAAAGCTTTAACTGGTCAAGAACTAATTTATAATATTACTGAATTGTCACATTTCATTACTAGTAGGATTGAAGTTTTTTTTTTTTTGGATTGAAGTTTTCAAATACATATTATTTTTAAAAATCACTCATGCTTATAGCAATTATTAGCAATTTGTTCATTGTTTTGTTCCATATGCTATTTGACATCCAGTTTCCCTGTTGTTTGGACATGCTGATACCTCGAATTATTACCTAATAACATGTCCCAAATTTTTTTTAAAGGTTTCCTTCATTTTCAGGTTTAAAACTTTCTATGCACTGCTCATTTTCCATGAGTCTCTCATGACTGTGCACACCTTGAATGCAGAGCTTTGTCTTTTGGACTGTATTAGTGTCTTAGTCTACTTGAGTTGCTCCACAAGACACCATAAACTGGGTTGCTAATGAAAATATAAGTTCATTTCTCACTGCTAGAGGCTGAGAAATTCAAGATCCAGGCCCTGAAAAATTCAGTGTCTGGGGAGGACCTACTTCCCGGTTCATACAGCATGTTCTTGTTGTGTTCTCACATAGTAGAAAGTGCAAGAGCACTCCCAGGCCTCTTATATGAGGACACTAAATTCATTCATGATCCTCTGATCTTATGACCTTATCATCTCTCAAGGGCCTGACCTCCTAACCCCATCACATTGCAGGTCAGAATTTCAATATACAAATTTGGGGGATGCGCAAACGTGCAAACAAAAACAATCAGCAAGACTGTTCTTACTGTTAAAGGGCTTCCTTGGAAGACAGAGCTAACGTCTTCTTCCACAGCATGTATCATGCCTGCTTACAGCCTTGGAAAGGAGGGAGGATGACTCCCACTGGATCAAAAGGCAGCCATCCTTAGTGCTTTGTGTAAAGATAGCCCAGTTAGGCATACTTGCTGCCCATTACAAGGCTTCAGATTCCTCTATTAAACTGCGATCCAGCCCACATGCCATCTGACTCTCATTTCATTGCCCTGCCATTACGGAGAGTCAGGCAACCAGCACAAAAATAGCGATGCTCTGGTTATGGTAATATCTGTGACTCCATTCATGAACTAACTTTCATTACTTAATTAAGATTCTCATTTTGGCCAACATCCATTCAACAATTAGCTTACAAACAGGGAAATATCTAAGTCCTCATGGTAACTTATAGTCCTACATAATAGTTATAGTGTACTATTTCATTTAGATTTATAATGAATTTTAATTTAACATTTTAATTAATTAGACATTTCCAGGTTGCATATCTGTAATAGCAAAGTAAAGAGCAAAGATGGCAGAAGCAAACTACCGAGTTTCAAATGTTCTAAGCCAATTAAACTGGAGAAATTTATCCAACCTCTTGGCTTCAGTGTAGTGCTTACAAAATAATCAATGATCATAATTTTATACCATTTCTATGAGGACTGACTGAGCCTTTGTAAAGGCTCACTTTGTAAAGTGCCTCTTAAAATGTGTGGCACATTTTAAACACCACATAAGTGCTGTTAAATTTAGGAGTTTAATTTAATTTTACTTAAAATATTAACCTACAGATCAATAATTTTACCATCCATTAGAAAAGACCATGCTTCTTTTTGAACTGAAAAAATGCAATGACTAAACTGTGTATTACACCTACCAAATCTATACCTCTACCTCAGACTCTTCCTGAGTATACTCTGGATTATTTCTTTCCAAAACGCTTAAATTTAGACCCATGTTCTAAGTAATTTTAGAAGCTCCATAAACGAGAACAGGAAAGAAACCCTCAGTGAACTTGATTTTTTCAGAGTTATTAAAGAAAACATAGACATCAGTAAACATTGGGTGAAATATTAATGGGAATATGTTTTAAAGGATTTACGTTCAAACCAGATGTGGTGGCACACACCCGTAATCCCAGCAATCTTGGAGGGTGAGACAGGAGGATCACAAATTTGAGCCCAGTGTGGACAACTTAACAACTTGGCAAAACTCAGTCTTAGAGTAAAAAAATAAAAATAAAGAGGGCTGGGACTATTCCTCAGTGTGAAGACCCTGAGTTTAATCCATAGTACCTGCACACACACACAGAAGAATTTATCAAAATTCACATTTCATCTTGAGATTTGGTAAGAAAAGCCAATGAGGGAAATACAGGAAATATATCTATTAGATAAACAACTATTTTTACCCCCCCAAACACACATGCATATGTAAATACGTGCATCCATATATACATACGTGTGTACCTGTATGCTTCCATATGCACATACGTGTGTATATATGGCATACATACCATGTATTTAATGGATTCTTATTATCTGCGAACTCCATATTTTAAAATTTGCATACTTACAAAAATGTGTGTGTAACCCTTAAAATCCTCTGCATAGCACTTCAGTGGTCACGTGTGAACATTGACAGAGTGATGAATAATTTGAGTCGCCTAATCTACACAGTCCCACTTGAAGTCAAAGTGACTCTCTGCCTTGTTTTAGGTTTTATTCTGAAAAAAAATTCTTTTTCATAGTCTATTTAGTGCCACACTAAGTCACATTTCTGTGTTTTGTGCTGAGGGTTTGGTTTTTTAAGCTGTTCTCCAAGTGTAACACTGAAGTGTTCTGTAATGTTCCTAAAAACAAAAGGCTGTGATGTGCCTTACAGAGATAATGCATGTTGAAAAAGATTCATGGAGTTAAGAGTGAAGTGTGCTGACTGCAGGTTCAAGTCAATGAAGCAACAGTATTAGTTAAGTTATATTAGTTAAGGTATTTTAATAGAATCATATGTAAGACGGAATGTGACAAAATGTTGACAAGAATCTAATGACCAGGGCTTCAAGGAACATGCTCTGTATTTCTCTCTAGAAGTAATTATTCAGTATTTACCAATTCAGTGTCTGCAAAGACTTTATAAACATAATTACGATGAATAATGAGATTCAGTTATGTATCTGAGTTCTACAGATCAATTATAAAATCTTACATACCTCGATTTTAAGTGGATTTAAAAAATGAACAAAAGAAGCATTTCCCAAAAGGCGATATACAAATAGATGATTCACAGATGTTTTTTAAAAAGTAGAAACAAGAATGAGTCTTGAGTGTACTATCTTTTGATCAAGCCGGTACTTTCCACTGGCTGACCCTGAAAGGAAGCTCATCTAGTCGACAGGGGAGTTTTCAGGCTTCCTTTCCTGACAATTACGTATAAATGAGGTGAGAAATAGAGTGCATTTGTTATCCTGCGTGTATGTTAAAAGGAAAACACCGACCAGAGGTTAAGCTTCCTCTCAACAGATGACAGCTGCTGCACCATGTAAGCTCAAGCTGCTTAATTATCTCAAGAAGAGATGAACGATCTCAAAAACGAATAGTGAATGGACATTTTCTCAGTTGTATGTCAAGTGCTGGGCTGAATTAATTGCTTTAGGAAAAAAATCAATGTGCTTGCCTTTGAAGACAGTTTTACTACGTTCAAGACATGGTTTGAGAAGTTTTGATCTCATTTTCTTGTTGAACAAATTGCATAGTATAGGAGTTATCTGTTTCTAGATTTTTAAGTACTCATATTTTTCCATGAGACTGCTCGAGTACAGCTCTTATATTATCAATAATACATTTGAAAATTGAAACACTTTTTGTAATCATTTATATTTACTTGAGAAAATTTAAAGTATATTACTTTGTAAGGATGTTCAGTATATTAGGAAAGTACTCTAAATATAAAATTATTTTTATTTAAAATAAAAATTAATTTTATTCACTTTGTCTAGTTACTATATTAATATCTCTCATTTTTATAGTACTCAAAGTATTAATTTCACAAAGTAAGCAATTGCAGGTGTCATATTCATCTGTATCTTGTTTTATTTTAATCTACTCTCTCCTATTCATTAATTTTATTTTTAAAGTTCTATTTCACGTATCATTTTAAATATTTAAACACATTCAATAATCAAATAATCCCTAAAACAATCAGAAGGATATTTTTTGCTTTCTCTTTTAAAATTTGATACCAGATATTCTAATTAATGAAATTCTCAGGTGTTTTATATTTTGATTATTTTCCTAGGTGACATAATATTAGGACAATATGCTTTTTATCACAAATTATTTTCAAAAGTCACATTTGTATTTCTTACCTCTATTATAATGATGTCTGAAAATGTTGTTAGCTTAAATTCTTCATTTTTCACTGTATTGAAACTGTATTGTGGCCTAAGAACTATGTAACTACGGCTGTACATATTTATAGATGTAAAATTTTAAAATGGATGCTTAATTATAAAGTTAATGCACTTTTTGAAACAATATTTTATTTAAAGTCCTTATATATTTGTATATATTCATCAATCTATGAGAGAAAATACAGTGAAATAGTCCATTGAAATAGACTTTCAGTAAATGAATTATTTCTCATACTTCAAGAGTTTTTATTTATATATCATAATAATTAATTGGCTTACTTACAATGTACTTATTCTATATGAATTATTGTTAAATATGCTTTCTGTTCTACTCAAATAGTTTTCCTAATCTTTATTAGCTGATATAACCTATGTCCTTGATTCTAAGATGCATTTTAAGTTTTTCTACATTTTAATATTTCTATAAGCAGGATTTATCTTATGATTGAGGTTTAAAGAAATGTGACAGCTAACACACAGTGAAAATTTTTTATTCCACCAGGTGGGGGACCTCATCGCCCAGGTGTAAAACACAGCTGTGATGGCAAGGTCAAATAGTTTGAATTAGTAAAAGAGTAAATGACCAGCAGGGATACAGAATTGCATGCACAGTCCCTCTTGTCCTGTAGCACACAATCCATTGAAAAGTTTTGAGGCTGAGCAGGCAACAAATCTGCTAACGTGGGAAAGATTCCAAGTACGACACTACCATTATCCACACACAACTGTGAAGGAGTCCCAAGAAGGTGATCAATATAAAACATCAAATAGTACAATCTTCTTAAAGTAGAACTTATTTTTATTATTATTAAAAATAAATCTGTTTAATTGTTCTATTTTATTCTAGGAGAAATATTTTTATTACAGCCCTCAAAGACCTGATGAATTTTTAATAAAAAAAAGTGTCGTGTTCTGACCCTTATTTTCTGTTTTCTTTGATAAATTTTTGTGGGCATATTTATGTTAATTTTATGTAAATATGTACTGACATCTGAGTTTCAAAGTTTGTTTCATAAGAATAATTTTATACTTTTAAAAATTTCACTGCATTTTTTTTTTTCATGTTCTGGGGATCGAACCCAGGGCCTTGTGCTTGCTAGGCAAGCACTCTGCCACTGAGCTAATTCCTCAGCCCCTTCGCTGCATTTTTTATAGGTGCATCTTTTTATTAGCTTATTTTGCTGGTTTAACTATCAGGTCTTGTCGTTTTAATTCCATGCTTCAAATAATCATGCACATGATTTTCCTTCTCTTCTTGTTTGAATAGGGTACTTTTTCCTAAGAAATATATTTTCTGATCTTTCACACATGTTAACACATGTTTCTCTTGCTTGGCTAAATGGATAAAAACTTAGCTAAGAGCAGATTCTTCACTTTCCTTTTTTGTTTCTATTGTCACAACTCTATTGTCTTCTGGTAATGAATTTTATGAAGTCTGAGAACAACAGGACTTTCCTTTATTTGAATGAAACTAGTACACACACCACAGCTGCATCTATAGAACCACTCCCCTCCACTTACCCAAGCCTGGGTGGCACCCCAGAGCCAACCACAGACTCTTGCCTCAAAGCTTACTACATGGCTGTTGACATAAGAGAAACAGAGACTCGAAAGCCTGTCATAGAAAATTTCCAAAACCGCAAATCAAGATGCATGCTCACCAGACCTCCCCGCACGGCCCAGAGTAATCTCTCTTCCCTGGAGCTCTTTGAAGGTTGCTTCATATGGACTTTATTTTATACACACAATTACAACAGAGTGAACTACGGGAAAAGTCATGTTCAGTAGACACAGCTGACATGTCACAGCGCCCTGTGGATCACACTGTCAGCCATGCTTGGGAAGAGTCCGAGGAACTCAGTGGCAACATTTAAACCCCTGCACCCAACGCCCTCACGGTAGTTACATGTTCTCTGCCAGTGCGAACCTACTCACTCTGAGCACAAGACTTAAAGAACTTTACTGCTGTCTCCAGCCGTAGAGTACTATCTCCGATTCATTGTTTACCATGCACAAGACCCTGGGGGCCCAGCCTATAGCTCACAGTAACAGAACTTTTTCCAGAAAATATTTGTTTAGTTTAGTTTCTTAAATCATCAGTCTATTATGTATACTGCAAATTGCACTCCTCTACACATTTGCATTGGGGTTTTTTATTCGGTATTCTGGAATTGCACTCAGTTTCTCAAAACAAAATTTGAGATGGTTGGAGATTTAGCTCAGTGGTTAGAGTGCTTGCCTGGAAAGTACAAGGCCCTGAGTTTGATCCCCAGCACCCCCCCCAAAAAAATGATACCCTACAAAGTCAATTTTGTAATAGAGAGCCTCAGTAAATTTTATAACTAATTTAAAATATTTTTGCATCTTCCCACTTATTTTTTTCCTTTTGTACCGAGACATAGTATTTGTACAGCTTTAGAAAGTATATTACGGTAATTTAGTACATGCATATAAAGTGTAACAATTAAAATAGGGTAATAAACCTTTCCATCTTCCCAAACACTAGCCATTTCTGTGTATTGGGAAATTCATGCTCTTCTAGGCATTTTGAAATGTATCACAGATCACTGCAATCTGTAGTGACCCTACTATGCTGCAGAAGCTGCAGAAGTGATCTCTCTTCACCCGCTGTGCTTTGGCACCTCTTCCTCAGTTTCCTCCTCCCTCCCTCCTGCTTGCCCTCACAGGTTCTAGTGACTGCTGTTCCACTCTGTCGCTAAGAGTGACTTCTTAGTTTCCACTAATGAGTGAAAACATATGGCTATCTTCATCTAATTTAAAAAAATAATTCAAGTCGTCTCATTGCACATTTTTCATCTTACTGTTCAGTGTCCACATTCTCAGATATTTTGAGAGTACCAGGTAGATACTATTTAAATTTTACATTTCTGTCCTGTAAGAAATCATACTTCTATGATTATTTTCCTTCATCTCTAAGACACTTTTAACCTCATCAACACCGTACATTGCTACCTTACCTCTTAATTGATGTTAAATCATTAGTAACTACTGTTTTATCTTTTTTTATTTGAATAGGGTTTATTTTTTTCTTTTGATTCTCATCTTACTTTCTTGTCACTGAGACTCAGTACCTGACCCCCACAATTTAAAGGAGGAAGGTTTTTTAGCTCACAGTTTGTAGAGATTTCAGTCCATAGTCGGCTGGCTCCAGGGCAGGACGGTGTGGCAGAGGAAAAACAGCTTGTGGTATGGCAGCGAAAAGCAGAAAGTGAGATCGTGGCAGGAGGAGGGAGAGAGAGTTACCCTTTCCGGTCATATCCCTAGTTACCCAGTTCCTCTGACCGGGTTTTACCTCCCAACACCACATTCAGCTATAAGCTTATCCGTAATTAGTGTCACACCCCCACGATTGGATCACCTCTCAAAAGCCCCGCCTACAGGTTTTGAGGGGACATCTAGTTATGAACTGTGACAGTTCTCCTTTTGAATCTACTCTCAGAACTCAAGTTAAAGATGTATTAGGTCAATGGGAAGCGATCTGGAATGATTCTTAAAACATAGGCATTGATAGAGAAGAACTTCGCATGAGTCCACTTGTGTGCCTCACTGAAACAGTATGCTGCCCCTTCGCCTTCAATAGTCTCGCCTTGTGTCTGTAGTGGAATTATCCCGTGCTTCTCCCTTGCTTGTCTGAGGACCTGGGTCCTAAGATGGGAGTGCTTTTAATTCTTCTTAGCAAAAGCACTACAGGCTTCCCTAAGATGGCATCCCGAGCCTGACCCTCACCACACCGGGAACATTCCCATGCTCCCAGACCAAAGCCTCCGCACTCACAGGATGTAACCCAGCTTTCTTAGAACAATGATTTGTAATTCAGCCAGAAAGGTCCTTTTTATTTTATTATTTTATTGACACAGATTAATTGTACATATGAATTACATTTAGTGTGATATTTTCCCATGCGCATACAGCACGCGGTAGTCAAACGCGCCCTTCCCTTATCCACTCTCCTCAACACGTACCCTTCTCAACCTCTATGGATCATTATTCTCCATTCAGGTTGACAGTTTCAGCTTCCACAGATGAGAGAGAATACACAGCACTGGTCTTTCTGTATCTAGCTTATTTCAGATCACATAATACACTCCAGTTTCACTCACTTTGCTGCAAATGACAGGATTTCATTCTTCTTACGACTAAGTAATTTCAGTGTGTAAACCGTCTCTCAGAGCAAACTCAAGTTTCTATTATGGTGATTACTGACCTTCCTAGTTCCTAATGCTACTGATGAAGTTGTTATTATTTTCCCTTTAACCACTTAATAGTTTACCCCAAGCATTACTCAGGCAGTATATTTGTTTATGAACAGACTAGCCTGAGTGTCGCTTGGCAGGTGTCATCTCAACTAGTTGATTTTTGTATTGAATAAATAGGACAAAACTGTCATTTTTATATTTCCTATTATCTTATAAAAATTAACAAAAATATGCAATTTTTGTCATCTGAATTTAAATAATTGGACTGGTAAGTGGTTAATGTCATTTCAGGAAATATAGCAAGACTTAAGTCACTCCAAAGTTTTCTTGTTTCATAAAGAAAATATAGTGACTGTGTGGGGCTTGGCTAAGGACTGAAAGGCTAAACTTTGGGGCAAGAGCACATGGACTCTGTGAGGAATGAACGATTAAACAATAAGAAGTTTAGATTAATGAACCATGTTGTGTCCAGCCATTTCCTTCTCCCTGACAAACCGCTTAGCTTTGAGACAGTTCCATGTCCAAGCAGCTTTTCTACTCTCTTCTCTCTTACCCTCCTAGTCTTAAAAAAAAAGCCCAAAAATTGGCTTTGGAGTTACTCCTGGGAGTAACTCCTGGGAGTAATGTATCTGGGAACAGGAGTAACTCACTGATGCTAGCTGCTCTGAGTTGAGACAGCTCCTCTTACCCTCTTGGTGACTGAACTAAATCTCATCTCTGAGTAATCTTTTTTATCCTCTGTACCACCATGGTTGCACACTGTGACACAACTGTATTTCCTTGCTTACTCCAGATCGCTGAGTATTTTTATTGTGTTATGACCGTGAATAATCCTAGATACTATTTAGGTTATCTAAGCTCTTTGTCAAAGTTTTAGTGGACCCAAGTGGCTGTATCAATGACATCTTTCAATCTTTTCCCTTATTTCCTATATGTATTCCATCTGCTGTTTCACTGCTTAATATGGATAATTAAACAAACAAAAATAAAATAGGTAAAACAGGTGATAAAACATACTCTAAATTGGAAGTGAAATAATCATTAGTAAGATTCAAGGCCTGATGGTACTTTCTGCAATATGTTTCACAACTAAAACATCTTTGCAGCTACTTCTTTGCACATGGAAAATTCCAACTTTTTAATTTATTGGTTATATTTAAGGTGTGCTATCAAAAAAAACTTCTGTACAAGGGGTTGGGGATTTAGTTGAGTGGTAGAGAATTTGCCTCGAGAGCACAAGACCCTGAGTTCAATCCCCAGCACCAAAAAAACCAAAAAACAAAAAACCACACCAAAAAAAACCAAAAAACTGCACAACAGAAAGTTGACATTAATTTACCTATGTTTAAGTAGAATGGAAATGAATGCTAAAACTGGGAATTGTCATTTATGTTAATTTCTTAGACATATAAAATTATAGTCCATGTCTCTACAAATAACGTATCTGGCATTGCAAAATGGAGCTTTGAAATTTAGATTTTTTTTTCCCCCTTTACTTTATAGGCAAGTGGCTTCTTCAAACTTCCTCAGGCCTAGGGCATCAATGGCTACCTCCACCTCCCCTCAGCCCAGACAAATGGACATAACATACAGATGCTGGCCACAAGAGATCATGCCTAATTTTATTCCTGAGGCAAAGGATGGTGAGGTCCAGGTCCAAGAAGGGACAGAACAAGCATGAACATGTCTGTTTTCTCACTGTAGTCTCTACCACACTGTTCCTTGCTATAAAAATCCTGAACACACCTATACATTGTAAACTAGTGACCTGTGGCAAATAGACCCCTCCCTCTGCTCGGAACTACTTTTGAGTAACTTTCTTTTTCTTTTTACCTAAACAAATGGGCTCTCTTATTTGGTAAATTGTGAGCAAATGAACCTGATGGTATGAACCTGAGTCATCCATAAAGGTAACATTACTGAACATAAAATCTGATTATTTAATGCGTCAATATAGAAGATCCAAAATTTATGAGAATTCGTTTATGATTTGTTGGCTTTAAAATGGCCAAAAGAGACGAAGTGATACATATTCACTACTAATAATACTTCACGTTCTGAATTTTGAGTTCTTTCCTAGGGAAGAGATATGAAGTCTGAGCCCTGCTACACACTCTGCAGTAGTGGGGATGGAATCCAGGGTCTTCACACAGAATTACATGGGCAGTATAGTTTCTTTTTCAACTTTTACTTTTAGACAGGGTCGCACTAAGTTTCTAAGTTCCCCAGGCAGAGCAGGAACTTGCCACGCTCCTGCCTCAGCCTCTCAGAGTGCTGAGATTCTTGATGCTGAGGAACAGCAGCGAGCCACGGGGTTCAGCCAACCACACAATCACAACCGAAACAATGGATTTCCTGCAGAATGCTCTTTCGCTAAGCTATAATAGTCAGTAGATTAGATGCATGAAATGCTTTTTTATTTATGATATTTTCAGTTTACTGAGAGTTTTTTAGGATGCAGGTAAGCATCTGACCTCAGGAGAAGTACTTAGTGTACTTATCTCTCTTCTTCACATCATCCTCTTTTAAGTAGTCAAAATATATCTGACAATGAGATTTTTTTTGTATCACCTCCATGCTCTTGCAAGGTAAACAGTTAAATTATGAAACAAGAGTGTTGTTTTTAAATATTTAAAAATATTTGTTTTACTAAATGAAATAATATGCAACTTTACCTATGAATGTCCCATAGAGTTACACTAAGGGATGTATATCAATCATTAAAAATCCTGAGAAGTGGCTTTTTCTCCAGGAAAGGATACTCCAAGGGCACACAGGAAAAACAGGAAATGATACACTAAAGAGCTGTCCTTAAGTAACTTCAATGTAGTTTCATGCATTATAGTTTTACTATGTGATGACAGATGTTTATTTCAATAAATAAGTAAAACAAATCAGAACTTTAAAGCAGAAATTTCAAATTTGGATATTCCTCAAGTCCTTCAATAAGGGACAAAAATGATACTATTTATACACTATCAGTGCCTAGATAATTTTCCCATAAAATATAAAACCCAAGGACACACACAAAAAAAGCAAATGAATGATTTTATACTTAGGACTTAAAATCAAAGCAAACAGAATATAATTTTCTTTGAATTATGAACTACTAAACTATGTCAGAAATGGATTTCAGTCTGTGTGTGTGTCAGGTAATTTCTAAAAGTAACTCTGTGGTCTCATCTTGCCTGTTCTCCACACCCATAAACTGACCTGTCCTCACACCCTGATATATCAAAGGTATGAACGTTGCCTGAAAATCTCAACAAAAATCTCAAAACCAGTGCTAACAAATATTTCAGTCAAATATCAGTACCCTTGAGTACTGTATTAGTTACTTTTCTAGAGTCAATGGTTTGCAAGAGAGCAGATTTAATACAGGACAGATACAAGTTACAACATTCACATACAAGCCAAATGTAGGAAAGCACAAAACATCTATTTATGCACTGGAGTCCTGAAAGATCCAATGAAGGGCTAGGAGACCACGCCAATGTCCCATGTGCATCTGTGTTTGCTCTAAAGGGCTGGAGAAATCTATACTGGAACCAGGATATGATACAGCACAGATAAAGACCAGAGCTCACCTGAAGGTAACAGCAGCTATTCTGGTTGACAGTAGGGCCCCCAGCTCCTTCTGCGATGAGAAACAGGTGAGTTCCTTTTGGGAGAACCAGCCACAACAGAGCTTCTCCTAGAAAAGAGCCACACCCTAGCTTCTGCTCCTGTTCTCCATAGTGTCATGTCAGCAACAATCCTCAGGTGGATCCTCTATGCTCAGAACCGCACCAACTCAGTGCAGCTGGGCTCAAGTTGACCACAATAATAAATCCACCACAATCCACCCCTGGTCAACTTGATAACCAGACACATCTCTTTAAACAATAGTCTCCAGCAGCAGATTTGTAAAGAGTTAACATATCTTTGTCTATTCAGATTTACAGCAACAATACAATTATTGCACTCATCCCCCTGCCAGAAACAAATATTCAAAGCACTCTCAATACTGATTACAAACAAACAAACAAAAAAAGCTTAAAAATAGTTTACAAAGTACAATATATCAATACTGTGTATCCACATGAAAAAATATGGCTTCAAAATTTAAAACTCCTTTGGTTTCCATTAACAATGGAGCACTGCAACACCAAGAGATAACACCAAGGATCTCCTGCACCCCCAAAGCACTCTTCCCTTCTGACAAAAAGCCTCAGGACATTTTCCCATTGTCCTGTTTCTTCTCCACAAGCACTTTCTCCTCTGTTCATCCTTGCAAGCCACAGCTCCCCTCTGACCAAAAACTTCAAGTCACCCTGCTGGCTCTCCGCTCTCCATTTCCTTTATAGATCCAGCCAAAAGCCCTCAGCAACAACTATGCTGCTGTCCCAACACCAGACTGCACTGAAATTTTTCTGTCATCCAAGCAGTATCTCCAAAGAAGCAAAATGCAGCCCAACCTCCACCAAAGCACACATACACCACCCAGGATCCGGCAGCCGATGCAGTCCTTCTCAACAGAGGCCTCCCGAACCTCAGCCTAACAGCAGCATTTCCATCAGTTACTCTGGTTTCCCGGGCCTGACCAGAGTCTCCCGCATAATAAGTTTAGAGCATTCCAGGGCTGCCTTTTCGGCTGGTCTCTCAAAACCTTTCAAAATTAACTCCAAAGGCTCGTAAGCCACATGGCCAGACATCACAGGAAGGACCCCACTTTTCTGGCACCCATTTTTTATATTAGTTACCTTTCTAGAGTCAATGGTTTGCAACAGAGATTTAATACAGGACATTTACACATTACAACATTCATACACACAGGCCAAATGCAGGAAGAGTGTAGAACATCTATCTACGCACTGGAGACCCGAAAGATCCAACCAAGGGCTGGGACCCCATGGCACTGTCCCATGTACATCCGTGTCTGCACTGTAAGTGTAAAGAAATCTATATTGGGCCCGGGATATGATACTCTCAGCAGAGATAAAGACCAGAGCTCACCTAAAGTGAACAGCAGCCATCCCTGATGACAGCAAGGTCCGGAGCTCCTTCTGTGACGAGAAACAGCCAAGTTCCTTTTGGGAGAAGCAGCCACAACAGAGCTTCTCCTGGGAAACAGCCAGCCGCCATCTTCTGCTCCAGTTCTCCATAATGTCATGTCAGCAACAATCTTCAGGTGGATCCTCTATGCCCAGAATCCACCAACTCAGTGCAGCTGGGCCTTCCTGCTCAAGCTGACCACAATAAGTCCACCACAAGTACTGCAGTGGGTGTCTTATTAAATGTCTGAATGATACAATATTTTTCTGTTCCATATTACTATTATTCTGTAAAATATTTCATATTATACTATATGTTAGGATAAAAGCTAACATTTATAGAACAGTCTTAAAAGCACTTTATATAATGAAATTCATTTCTTCCTCATGTGGCCCTTGGAGAAAAATGCAAGTTATATCAATCCCCATTTTTGCACATATAAAAACCAGTTCACCAGATTGATTTGCTGTGGTCCTTCAGCCAGCATATGATAAGAACTAGGCAGTAAGAATCCAGCATTCAAGCTCTTAGCCACTGAAGTTTCTATTTCTTAGATATCCAAGAGATTATAAGGATCCTTATAGCAGCTGATGAGAATTAGTGCAAATTTAATATCCTCACTCTGCTGTAGCAGAAACAATCAGCTCAGAGAGGAATTCTGGTTATCCTGGAAAATTCCTATTGCAACTTGTCTGTTTCAATTTTCATGAATAAATAACCTTTCCAAAATTTTAAAAAATAAAGAAAAAAGAGATGGAGAATTTTACTATATTATTAAAGGAAAGAAGAGTGGCTATATGAGAAGCTTACAAAGAAAAATGATAAGAAACAGGATATTACCAAGAATGGATGGTTATTATTTCATAATAATGAAAGAGATAATTCATAAAAGAGACATAACAATTCTAGTTGTTAACAAGCAGTTAATATCAGAATATCAAGATTCATGAAATAAAAACCAAAGGAAGATGAAGTAGGTATAGACAACTCTACAGATATAGCGATGGCTTTTAAAAACAGCCTCGTAAAAATTGATTTAAAGAAGTAAAAAAAAAAAAAGTAAAAATAAATAAAAGAGTGGTACCTCAATTTACAAACTTAATTTGTTCCAGGATCCTGATCACAAGCCAAATTGGTTCTCAAACCGAATCAAATTTCTCCATAAGTTTCAATGTCACCCAATACGTTTTTGCCAAAAGCTTCTGTTTGCAAACCAAATTGTTTGCAAACAAGTGTTCGTGACCCGATGTACCACTGCATTTGTATAACGTAATCTAATTGGATCTAATTGACATTTATGTAAAACTACACTGACATCTAGAAATCACATACTTTCAAAAATATGTGACTTATTAACAAGTATAGTCCATATTTTAGACTATAAATTCATCTTTAACAATAAATTAAAAAATAGAACATGTTTCTTGTACACAGTAGTATAGGTAACACAAATGGGGCTGGGAGACAACTCACCATTCATCCTCCTGAATTTGGGCAACACTCCAGGGCCAATCTTCCTTCCCTGGTCCTAAGAGAATCAGAAATAAGACAAATAAAGACCCAGGATATCTCTAAAGCTCCAGGTCAGAGCATAGCCTTGATAGGTTCCCTGGCTTAAACATCAGTAAACTTCTCCCCTATCAAATTTTGTTAAAAGTTCAGATGAGATCGGGCACGTGCAGGGTAGTATGGCTGTAGACTCAAAAAATTAAACTTCCCAAATTTAAAGACTCAATCCAAAAATGGGCAAATGAAATGAATAAACATTTCTCACATGAAGAAATAAAAATGGCAAATAAATATATGAAAAAGTGTTCAACATCCCTAGTCATTGCAGAGATGCAAATCAAAATAATGTTAAGATTACATCTCACTCCAGAAAGAATCGCATTTATGAAAAAATCAACCAATAACAGGGGGCTGGGGATTTAGCTCAGTGGTTAGAGTGTTTGCCTTGCAAGCACAAGGGCCTGAGTTCGATCCCCAGCACCACAAAAAAAAAAAAAAAAAAAAAAAAATCAACCAATAACAAATGCTGGAGGGTCTGTGGGGAGAAAGGAACCCTCCTCCACTGTTGGTGGGAATGTAGACTGGTCCAGCCACTGTGGAAATCAATATGGAGATTCCTCAAAAAACTAAAACTAGAGGTTCCATGTGATCCAGCAATTCCCCTACTGGGGGTCTTCCCAGAAGAATTAAAATCATCATTAACAGAGATATATGCACAACCATGTTCATAGCAACACAATTTGTAATAGCTAAGTCTTGGAAGCAGCCTAAATGCCAAACAACAAATGAATGGCTAAAGAAAATGTGCCTTTTCTACACAATGGAGTACTACACCGCCATAACGAAGGATAAACTAGAGTCATTTGTATGTAAATGGATATTCCTTGAGAATATAATATTAAGTGAAATAAATCAAACACTTATGAGTACACATCGAATTGTTTCTCGGATATGAGAAACCATAACTGTAAATAAGGACAAAGAGGTGTAATAGATATTATACAAAAGGAAGATAATATACAAAGGAGAGGAGTACTAGAAAGAGGGAAGGAGGAAAAGCAGAAAGGGAAAAAGCGGAAAGAAAAGGGAAAGGGAAATCATGGAGAAATGTGAATAAACCTGCTATAAATAGGGAGGGAGGGAATAGATGGGAGGGGTGAGGAAGAGGGGGGAGAACCAAGAGGCACCATGTACAGGTACAAAACAAACATGATGAATGTGATCATTATATGTACAATGTACCAATACATGTTCTTGGTTAAAAAATAATAAAATAAAATAAAAGTGAAAAAAAATTTGATAAAAGTTCATACATGGCAACCACATAGCATATATATGATGACAATAGAATGGATTCTGAGCGAGTCATATCTATTAAGGTGCCTCGAGATGACTGAGCACCTTGTTAATTATTTCTGTCAATCTTATTCAGAGATATCCAATGAGAGGTACCCGAGGCGGAGTCCACATCTTTAAAAGTCTGAAAGCTGGAGATTTAGCTCAGTGCAAGGCCCAGCACCCCCCAAAAATCTGAAAGTCCAATTTATCCTCATTCTTCTTTATTCTCCTGCCATCCTGGCACCACCGTTTTTCACTCATACTACCTTTTTGTTTCTGCTCTCAGAAATCTGACCACACCTTCCCATTATCATCAATAAATGTAGCTGCTTTTTCTTTTACCATTGGGTGTACACTTGTAATTCTTTGCTTGCAGTATTCAATGACCTGGAATCTATTTCTTGGTTGCCTCGGACATGGTATCATCAGTGAAATTAAGCTGTATAACAAAAACAAATATCAAGAAAAATCTAAAGTATGAACAAATCAACCAACACTAGCGTACAACTCATGAACTGAAGAATTTATAAGAAAAGTTAGTAAAAGTGGGGCTGGGGATTTAGCTCAGTGATTAGAGTGCTTGTCTTGCAAGCACAAGGCCCTGAGTTCGGTCCCCGGCACCACCAAAAAAAAAAAAAAAGTTAGTAAAAGTAAATGATAATGATATGCAAACTTGTGAAGCATTATAAAATGAGGTAAAAGATCCGTGCAATAGAAAATAGACACAGAAGTAACCACTCTACACACACACACACAAAAAGAGGACATAAAACTTGGTAGAGAAATAATATATTTTCAACAAATGCATTACAGCAACTGGACAGCCATAGACATAAGGAAATCTGGACATAGATCTTACATCTTTCACACACACACATACAAAAAAAAAAAACCCTCAAATATAGTCATGGACCTAAATGTGAGACTTTAAAAGTCCTAAAAGCTAACAAAGGGAAAAATTTAGGTGACATTGCAATTGAGAATAACTTTTTAGATACAATGACAAAAATATGATCCATGGAAGTAAATATTGGTAATTTGGACTTCATTCAAATAAAAAGCCCAGTTCTGTGAAAAACAGTAACAAAAAGATGTTTCTTGTAAAAAATATTTGCAAAAATACTCATAAATTAGTAATATTCAAAATATACGAAGAACTCAAAAGCAACTTGACACAAAAAACAAAACAGGAAAACATCTGAATAAAACTTTATCAAAAAAAGTATAAAAATGGCAAATAGCATAAGAAAAACGATTCACATCCTAAGTCATTAGGAAATGCAAATTTAAACAATAATGAGGTGCTAGTACATACCTCTTAAAATGTCTAAACTAGAACATACTGACCACCCCACATCCTAGCAAAGGTGTGGAGCTGTAAGAATGTCCCGTGTGCTGAGGAGAATGCAAACTGCTACTGTCACTTTGGAAGACAATTTGGCAGTTTCTTATCCAAAAAAAAAAAAAAAAAAAAAAAAGACAACTAAACACACAATTACCTTGCCATTTACATAGATTATATCTACACTGAAAACTACAAATGCAAGATTACAACAATGTCATTCAAAAGTGCCAAAACTTGTAAGATATTAAGTAGGTGACTGTGTCAGAAAACTGTGATACATCCTTACAATGGAATATTATTCAACAATAAAAGCAAAGTATCTACTAAATTCAAAGGAAACAAGGATTTCCATCGCTGTATTAGAAAAACAAGAAATATCTGAAATCAAATACCTAATCTAACTTATTAATCTAGACTAAAAGATCAAATTAGACCTAAAGTACGATGGAAGTAAATATTAAAATAGGAAAATTCAATGAATTTTTTTTAAAATAGACAAACAATAGAAGAAAATCAAAAAAGCTAACAGTGGGTTATTTGCAAAATTTATAACTATAAATTAATGAAAAGGAAACATGGTCGGTATAAAAAAATCTAGAAAACTCTTTAAAAGACATTATTAAAAAGATAATAAGGACATAAAATGGAAACTTTATGTCAATGAATCTGGCAGCTAAAATGAAATAGACACATACCTTGAAAGATACAAAATACTCAAACTTACAGGTGACAGTATAAAAAAACCAAACTGACACATGCCGATTTCTTAAATTATAAAAAGATTGAATTTGCACTTACAATTACTAATCAAAATCTCCTAACCGGCAAATTCCAGTAAACAAGTAAAAGAGTAAAATCATATTTTAACAAACACTGAAAACAAATCAGGATAATTTCCATATTGTAGTAAAACTTTGAACTCTGAGTAACTTGCTCTGCAAGTGTTGTGCAAGACAAGCAAACATTTCTCACACATTCCAACTTGATGAATGAGTGAGGTCCTGCAATACAAGTAGTACACCAGGCCAAGTGTCTCATGTTCACAAGTGAGCAAACGAGTCTCTCTCTCTCATTGCGGGATTGTGGATGCCCATCTCCCAGTGAAAAGAGGTAAGAGGTTATGGGGGAAATCTCTTTACAGAGGAGGAGGAGAAAAAGGCAGAGGGATCTCTCACTTCAAATGAGATTAGGAAGAGATGTAAAAGGTGGGAAACAGCACACCATTTTGCAGAAAAACACTATCTGAATAAGGTTGCAGTAGTGCAAGCTATAAATCTGCTTAACAACAATGTAATGTCATATTTCCATGTAATCCTCAAAAGGTGGCAAAAGCAAGTGGCATTGTATAGGTTCCTTGCTAAATTTGTACAAAAATAAAAAGGTTCCATTGAGCCAATAGGTATCAGCGGAATTCGTTAGCAATAGTGGAATTTGTCCTACACAGTAAGCTTCCTCCTTGTCTGCCTCACACCAGCCAGGAAGGTTTTCAAAGGTAAGTGGAGGTTAATTTATTTTTCTTTATTTTGTATTTTATTTATTTGGTATTATATTACAGTATTTTAATCATTTAATATGAATATTTTTGGGTTGTGGAACAAATCATCTGAGTTTCCATTATTTCTAATGGGGAAATTCGCTTTAACATATAAGTGCTTTGGATTATAAGCATGTTTCTCGAACAAATTATGCTCATAAACCAAGGTTTCACTGTATTTTATAATTCCAGAGGAAAGCACACAAAATATAGGCACATGAAGCATAGGAACAAAAATAATAAATAACCTAATTAAACAAAGGCAATAGATTTAACAGACCTTCAAAAGAAGAGAGGATAGTGAGCAATATGCTGGTGAAATTGAGTTTTATTTGTGTAGTATACTTTAAATTTTGAAAAGATATTATATTGCACCCGTTATAATACCTAAAATTTAAATTAAAATATCTACAGTATTAAATATTAGAAAGAACATAGAACAGGAACGTTCTTATATTGTTGGTAGTGATATAAAATGTCACAGCCATTTTGGAAAAAAAATTTACAGATTTGTATACATCTGAATACATATTTAAATAGCATCTAAAATGTTGATAGTGGGGAGGGACTTTTTCAAGAACATTCCTAGTAGCTTTATCCATAGTAGGCAAAACTAAAACACAGATTATTTTACTTTGCAATAAAATTATCAGCTCTTGATATTTGCTAAAACACGGGTAAACATTAAATACATGTTGGGAAACAAAATATAAACAAAGATAATTCATGATGTATAACTTCATTCATACAAAATTAAAAGCTGGACAAGATTTTACTAAACTGATTGAAATCAAAACAGTGACTGTCAAAGGAGGCGACATCAGTCGGGAAGGTAAGTAAATTTCCTGAGGTGATAAAATGTTCTACATACTGATTAGCGAGTGGAAATGTGGATAGCCATTGCTAAATTTGCTTGTAGTTTGAATTTGAGGTCTGTGAATTTCATTCTTTATAAATTATTATTGTCCATCTTTATGTGTATCTTTTCCTGGAATTGGTACTTTGTTTCATTCATCATGTGTCTTTTCATCAATACCAAGCTCCACTGGTTACTCTTACCTGAAGCTAGATCTTAAAATATAGTAGTGTTTGTCCTCCAAACTTGTTCTTGTGCAAAATTGTTTGATTATTTGAATTCCTTCTGCCTTTCCATATAACGTCCATCCTTTACTCATTAGCTGCAAGGAGGCATGCTAAGATTTTTATTAGGATTGTACTGAATCTATATATTAATTTGAAGAGAATTAGCATTCCCAAAAAATTTCATTTTCCAGTCCATGAATATGATATAGTTCTCTATTTAATTAAATTATCTTTGGCTTCATTCAAGAGTACTTTATCGTTTAAAACAGTACAGAACATTCTTATACATAAGTAAATTGTTGCTATTATAAATGGCACTTTAGAAGTAGATTTTAGGTGATTGCTTTTGCAATTTTATTCATTTACCTTATATACTGCAAACTCATTAAACTCCCATAAGTTCTAGAAGCTTTGCCCATAGATTTTGTGGCATGTTCTATGTGCCTAATCATACTGCATTGTCTGAGTAGAGAGACATATTTGTGCCATCAAAATATTTGATTCCTTCTCTTTCTTGCCTCACGGCGCTCAGGTATGTTCTAGAAAGAAGCACTGAGAATGAATGTCCTTGACTGCTTCTTAATGTAGAAGGTAACTATTAAGATTTTCGTAATTAAGTATTGTTTTCACTCTGTTTTTATTGTTATTGTTTTATTTTTGTAGATCACCTTTTTAGTTTGAGGAGGCTTTCATCTACTCCTACTGTGCTGAAAAATTATTGTCAAAGTGTTTTCAATTTTTTTCTGTAGATGTTATGATGATCTTGTGGTTTTCCTTGTTCTATTTGCTGCTGTGGTGATTTGCAATAATTGATTAGTAAATACCGAACTAATTTTGCATCTCTGCTTGATTATATCATTTACTTTTTGGATTATCAATTTGGTCACAGTGCAACTTCAGGTCTGTCACCACACTCTTCTCTCCCAGGTACACTGGGAGGTGCTAGGACAGTGTGACGCCTGAATGGTGGTCCTCCAACCCACCTCTGTACGTCTTCCATTTGACTGTTCTTATGTTGTATGCTTTCTAATGAATCAGCAAACCTGATAAGTCTAGTAAATCTCATACATGTTTTTAGAAAACTTTCAGAGAAAAAAAGTATAAAAGATAATTTCACAGAATCTCTTCTTTATATGGCAGCCAATGCTATGGCACAGTATACAATTAAATGGCCACGGCCAGAATTCCAGAACCCAGATTAAAGGAAACGAGCATATATACCAATTTTATCAAGATCTCAGATGAGATCAATCACAAGATACTCTAGTTTCTGCAGAGTCAAGGATATAGATAGAGCAATAAAAGAAGTTCTTGGTACGGTGAATAATGTCTTCAAAAATATCAGTAGCAGAAACTTGGAGCAGTTAACCCCCAAAAGAAAGAAATTATAAAGCATTCCAAAAGTTTCAGGGATACTCTGAAAACCTATTTCAAAGATGGTAATACAATAAATATTTTAATAAATTCCAAACTTCTCAATTCATCGAACCTACTCGATTCTTCAGACTTTCAAAACAGTGGCCTACAAGTTATATGCTGAAATATTCTTAGTGGAAGTGTTGACATGCCTTTTTTAATAAACATTAACATGTAACTGTATAAATTATCAGCTCCTCTTGATATTTAATGCAGGACTTTGAATGCGATTGCTACATTTTTGTATTTTGTAAAATACGAGTTATTCGTGAAATCATGCGAGAAATTGTGCATCACTCTAGCTATTATCAATTTTTCAAAAAGCAAAATAATTTATGTTTTACAGTTTTATTGAACCACAGTTATTAAAAGAATTATATATACTGGTGCACATTTCTCATATTTTAACTTCAAAACACTATGGTGGAAGACAATGTAGTAATAATATTTGGTGGCAAATATTTTATGTGTATTAAAAATATAACCACAAGTGGAAAGAAATAGTAATAAAATATATTATTGTGGTCAATATTGTTTTCTTAAAATTTTTAACAGGGAGGATGTGAGAAATTCACTAATATGGAGTATATAAGAGGTTCACTGATTGCACCTGCATTTCGAGAGCCAGGAGGGAATTCTTGGAGAAGTTGCACACACCCTGAGACCTGAAACTTGAGAAGTGTATGAGTTACTCTGTCAAAGTAGGTATAAAATGAGATCACAAGTCTCTTCTTATTGTCAGGCATTTGGTTTGCCAGTGGTGTAGTCTATGTTGCTGGAAAATAAATAAGTACATAAATAAATAAGGAGATCCCACGAATGCCTTTGAAAAGATTAACGTTTATTTCTTTGTCTAAAGTGAGAATCTGGAGGTAGGATACAAAGATGAGCAGCTTTAATACATAAGCTCATTTGTGGCCAGAACATTTCCACCTTTTCTGTCATCATTTTTGAGTGTTTTCCTTGTTGCTTGACCCAGCATGTTCTGGGTTACACCTCGTTTCACTCCACAGGAAGGCAGAAGAGAGAGAAGACTCAGCACACCTGGATACTCTTTGAACTAAAGACATGCAATAAAGTGCATACAACGGGTTTCTACACATTTAATGTTTATTTACCTAAGACACATTACATGAGAGAACTGTTACAGATGTATATTGAAAAAAAATTTTTCAATGATGTCTCAACTCTATAAAATGACCATGTGTGTTTCCTAATAGTTTTTGACAAATTTTTCCCTCACGTGAGGATAAAAAAACTAAGAATCCATGAAAGCTGTTTTCCTTGCTTTAATATTTTCTTTCTAATTGTAATATTTGATAAATAAGTGTCTTATATGAATAGTTGTCTTTAAACAAACAATATTAGGATTTTTATGCAATATTTTGTGATTTAATTTCTATTTTAAGATTTAGAGTAGAAAAGTGGCTTAGTCAAATTTAGATTCCAAAGCAATTAAATAAAAAATATGTGCATATATATACACATGTAGATATAATTAATGTTTAATACTGTTTAGATGGCAATTACAACTGTTAATTAAATTCAAACATAAATTATGAATTATACAACAAAGAAACTAATTTTTTCGATATTTAAAGTATAGAGACAAAAATTCAATGCTTGTCAAGAAGTATTTAATTTGAAATTATAATGAAAATCAATACATGTATCATATAGAAATTTGAATCCTTTAACTCGCTATCTCTGCTCACTAATGAACCTCAACTTTATTTATCCAAGTTTAACCCTTTGAAATAATCTGTTATGTGGCTAACACACAAGGGTAATATTGTTCATTAACACGATGTGAAAGGCTGCCCATTCCACTCTGTACTTCCATATCACTACGCCCGTCTATCTATGTCATAACTTCCATTTCCCACTATAACCGCCACCTAATTTTTCATGATTATTTTTGATATATTTGTTCAGGTCCTTTTATAAGCTCCCCAGGGACTATAATACTGTTCTATTAATTTCTCTCCCATGGTCATAAATTATGCACTCAGAGTTTTCTGAAAGGCACTGTGAATTTTGCCTTATTTTTCTTAATTTTACCTGTTCGAAGTGCCCTTGTCTTTATTGTAATCCAGGCCACTGAGGACAAAAGTATCTCAAATTGCCTGGTGTCAGCAATTGGAACTAAAATTATATGGTATAGAATGAGATAAGTGGTCACTTTGTTATTTGTCTTTGGTCTTAAACATCTTAATATTTCAAGAATGCCCTATTTTTATTGAGCATTCTCCCCTCTGGCTTTGTCAGTCTGAGAAGCTGATAAGTGATATTCAGAGAAAGGCACTGATGAATCTACTGAAATAATAGAGATAATACCCTTATCTGTTTGCATTCTTCGTGCATTCAGTTTCTTTGCAAAAGTAAAAGCAAATAATATTGCTAAGAGCATGCAATTTAAAAGTGAAGAATCTGATTTCACAAAAGTAAATAACCATGACAAGTGGATGGTTTAGTTTCAATGCAGCCAACATTTATTGAACATGTATCATTATATATCCATTTATTAAATTATGTCTTCTATGACACTAAGAAATAGAAATGAAATTAGTTTAACAGATGTCATTTATCTAAACACGCACTGTACGTTAGCCAATAGAGCAGGTTTATTAATTTTAAGATACTGTTTGTAGCGTTACATATTTCTCGTGTTTCAAGTTAGATCACCTTTGCAGAGTACACTTCCACTGCGTGTACGCGAATAAAAGATGAACAATGAAAAGTTGCCCTCTTGGATAGACTTTTCTCCTAAGATATTTCATTTTCATCTTCCACTCTACTGAAATTTAGAGTGCAGAAGGCTGTCAACTGCTCATGAACAAGGTTTAATACACGCTTATTTACAGCAAAGTTTTCACTTACTCCTAAATTTTAGTTAAACATCATATTATACGAAATTATCTAGGTTCTTAAAGTTATTTTCTAGAAATATGTTTTAGCCTGACAGAAATTTTAAGGCAAACCCTAGATAGCTTTAGAGGGCTAATCAATATGTAAGGGGATTTACATATGAGACTAAGATCAAATGCTGTTAATCCTGGTTTCCTGCCACATAAAAATCACATTTTATATAACTTATTCAAGGGAATAATGAAGCAGATTTTGGAGAATATGTGATCATGATTGATGCATCAAAGTAACAGAGCAGAATAAGGAGACCAGTCCCAGTTTTAATTACTTCGCAGAAGCAGCTGTTTTCCCATTACAGGGCATGTGTGTCATTGCCATCGTCTCTGTCCTGGCCCCGCAGATTGGGACAGAATGTCTCCAGCTGATGGAGCACAGCTGTTTGGAGGACCTCATATCCCTAATGAAACCAGTAGCTGCCGGCTGCTAAGAAACTCTGGTACCTGGCAGGCTGCCCCATCACTCTCTCAGGGGACAGTTACACTCATTTTATTGCAAATGTGTAAGTATCTCTCTCCCAGTAGTCCTGCAGCTAAAGAATGCCTGTCAGGAATCACTCCTTACTCACTCGGGTTTACTGGGGAGGCAGAATGAAGAACATCTGGGTGGTGAGATGATCCTACTTTTTTGCAGCAGGAACTTGTTTTTACCCTGATACAATAAGTGATAAACCATAGAGCAACATAACTTCTGAGCAATACAGTTATTAAAAAAAAAAAATAGACAGTATTTTTGTTACATTTGGACACAAGTAGTCCTTCCAAGGAAATACATTAGCCATAGACAAAGAAAAGACAAATGAAGCTATTAACATTTATAAATACTTCTAATGTGAAAGTTACCTCAGTAATAGTTGAAAACAGAAACAAGAGAAAATGAGAAAGTGTTTTCGAGGCATATGACAGGTAAAGAATTGTTTTTCTTACATGTACAAACTGTTAGTAAGCATGTCACGAAAGCTCCCAATGTGATATCCGGATAAATGGCATGTAAAAGACTGTACGAAAGGCTGTAACATTGTACAGGTCATTCCACAGCAGGTAGAGATCATTTCTCTAACTTTCGCATCAGGTCTGGTTTTGTGATTTGCTTTGACTGATAGGATGTGGCCAAGGCACAGTGATACATGATCTTCCAAAGGCTTCTAAACTTCCTGGTCAGGTAATCACAGCAGTGACCACATTTCTGGTACCAAAGTCTATCTTAGTCGCTTTTTCGTCCCTGAGATAATATCTGACACCCACTATTTTAGCTCATGTCTTTATTTCATAGTCCACTGGCATCAAGGCAGGTTGGCATGTCAGAGGGCAGAACAGAGGCGATCAGGTCATGGTGGCCAGGAAGCAGAAAGCAAGGGAGAAGCCGGGCAGTGAGATATGCCTCCCAGGGATCTGCTTCCTCCCACCTGGCTCCTCCACCTCCCAACAGCATGCCAGCTACAGCACTTTCACAGTCCAATCCTCTTCCAAAAGTCTCATCTATATAAATGTATGAGGCTCCTGGGGGACATCTAGATATCGAAATGTCTAAGAGTCCATCAGTGGTACCCCCTCCCTAGTCTGGACATCAATTATCTGTAAAAGAACGTTCAGTCCCACTTCATTTCTGAGGCACTACCTACACTACGGAGTAAGCACCGACTCTTGCCCTTCACAACCATCCAGATCCCTAACCCCCTTTAGTTCACCTCCACCTCTGGCCTGGTAACTTAAGAAACTCCTTTGAGTCTGTAACTCCACAACCACCCAAAGAATTTGGATAATAGGACATGAATATGATAAAACAGATCTACGGTTAAGATAGCCATCAACACCTGATGTAAACACTTGCCTATTGTAATGATCAAAAGAATTCCATTTATAAAATGTAACTCCCCGAGGTTCGAGCATTTAGCTCGAGTGGCAGAGCACTAGCCTAGCAAGTACAAGGCCCTGAGTTCAATCCCCAGGCCCCGAAGGAAAAAAAAAAAAAAAGAGTGTACTTTAAATACTCTCACCACAAAATACTCTCACCACAAAATGTAACTATCATCTCACTGTATAAAAGCTTTGGTCACATCACTGGTCATTCGAGAGATGCAAATCAAAACAACCCTGAGATCCCACCTCACTCCACAAAGAATGGCTATTATCAACAAATCAGCCAATAACAAATGCTGGAGGGGCTGTGGAGAAAAAGGAACCCTTCTCCACTGTTGGTGGGAATGTAGACTGGTACAACCACTATGGAAGTCAGTGTGGATCTTCCTCAGGGAACTAGGACTAGAGATTCCATTTGACCCAGCTATTCCACTTCTTGGTATCTTCCCACAAGAATTAAAATCATTATACCACAGGGATATATGCACACCCATGTTTATAGCAGCACAGTTTGTAATAGCTAAATCGTGGAAGCAGCCCAAATGCCCATCAACAGCAGAATGGATTAAGAAAATGTGGTAATTTTATACAATGGAGTACTACTCTGCCATAAAGAATGATAAGCTTGAGACATTCCTAGGTAAATGGATGCATCTTGAGACTATACTCCTAAGTGAATTAAATCTGACACACATGTTTAAATACCGCATAGTTTCTCTGGTGTGAGAAACTGAAGTGTAAATAAAGACTAAAACGTATTATATTGGGAAAGGGAAGAAAGTGTCCAAATGGGAAAGGGAACAAGGGAGGGGGAAAGGAACAGAGGGACAAGAGAAATAAGAAATGGAAGGAAAAAATGAAAACAAAGCTTTTGTAAATAGGGAGGGAGGAGGGGGTGAGGGGAGGGGAATGGGAAAAAAAGAAGCAACAAGATATGTCATGTACAGGTACAAATATCCAGTGATGAATGTTATCAATATGTACATCGAAAATGCACCATTAAAATAAAATTTAAAAAAAAAAAAAGCTTTGGTCAAACTATAAAACGGAGTCAAGAGATATTTTCTCACATTAGCGATCTCTCA